>JAJLZM010000003.1:0-160790 GCA_030572235.1 Ambrosiozyma kamigamensis | reverse complement strand
ATCTTTCATGATTAACTCTTTGTGTTCTGCCCCTTGGGAGAGGTGAATATTTGAGACATGTCCTTTCGGGTTTTACCCGGCTTTATTCCCCTTTTATTGGTTAATCATTTTAGATCCCTTTTAGAATCTTTGCAACCAAATTAACAGCTTTGTGTTGAGGTCCTTGACCATCAACACTTCTTCTTCTTCTCCTTATATAGACATATAGATTATTTACTTTATTACAACGCTTATACGCTTTATTTAATTACAAGAAACCTTAAACGGGATTGACTAATTATAACAAAGACCGAGCTCATGTATTATCACTGAAAACTTGGAAAATGATCACACTAAAAATAACAGTAACACAGCATATAACAAACACAAACACTCTTTAAACTCATGTCGTTGTCAATATCATGGTTATAACAAAAATATCCAACAGGAAACAGCATGTCTTCAAAAACATCCAACACCCAGTCCCATCCCTCTAAAGTTCAAATCCTACTTGACTACCATGATCTTTCATCTGTTTAAATATCTTCATGTTTTTCATTTTATAATAATGGATTTGAATCTCTTTATCATGATACACTATAATCATAATATAAATGACTCTTATTTTGAAACTTATTCAATATTTATTACTCTTTCTAACAATATCAGAAGCTAAAAGAACAAAAAAGATTCATCATAACCAATTTCATAAATCAAAATTATCATCAACTAATAAAGATACAGATACAGACACAACAACTACTCCAAAGTATGTTGAAGCAATATTAGAAAATGAAAATCAATTAGTTTATAGACTTAATTTTACATTAGGATCAAAAAATGAACAATTTGGTGGATATTTAGATACAGGATCATCAGATTTTTATGTTTTTGCAAGTAATAATGAATATTGTGGTATAAATTCAGAAAATAAACAAGGTATTGCAGATTGTTCTGAATTTGGTTCATTTAATTATAATGATTCAACAACTTTTATTAAATCAAATGATTCATATTTCTCAGTTGGTTATGCTGATACTTCAATGGGGTTTGGTATAGTTGGTCAAGATACATTATACATTAATGATATAGAAATTACAAATGCTAGTTTTGGAGTTGCTTTAGAATCAAATAGCAGTGCTCCGTTTATTGGTATGGGATTTAAATCATTAAATTCAGGTTGTACTATTGAAGGTGATAGTACACCTTATGATCCATTGCCATATATTTTATCTGATAATAATATAACTAATACACCAGCATATTCAATTTATTTAACTGATAGATTCTCAGGTATTGATTCAAGTGTTTTATTTGGTGCAATTGATTCGTCTAAATATACAGGATCTTTATATAAACTACCAATGGCATTAAATAACGATTCTAATACCATTGATAGAGTTTCAGTTGTTTTAAACTCAGTTAGTTATGATGGAATTGAGATTGCTAATGGTGAATTTTATACTACTTTAGATACAGGTTCATCGGTTACAATTATGCCTACAGAATTATATTCAATAATTGGAGAATCATTCTTTGAATCATATAATGAATCAATTGGTTATTATACTCCATGTGATGGATTATCAGATGAAGATTCATTACTTTTTCATTTCTTAGGTGTTGAAATTTCAGTTCCAATTAAAAGTTTTACAACAACAAATGAAATAGTTGGATCTGATTTAGGTATTGATGATGATCAATGTGCACTTTTTGTCTATCCATCTACAAATACAACTGCTTTTCCAGCTAGATTCTTACTTGGCGGTGATTTCTTAAGACATGCTTATTTTGTTGTTGATCTAGAAAATCAAGAAGTTGGATTAGGTTCAAGATCAAATTTGGATACTTCTTTAGAATCAAATTATACTGTGATTGATTCTGATGGTATTCCAAATGCTGTTGAAGCGCCATATTATTCTGACGGTTATGCATCTGAGAATTATTTTGAATACATAGATATTTAGAGAGTTTATATTTGTAACATTTTAATTAAATTCATTATATTTTGATTGTTTGTTTGTAGGAAAGTAAGAAATAGAAAAATACTCCGAAATAGACCGAGAAATGAGCCGCACAAGGGGCTGGTCAAAATAAAATAATATAATTATAAATTAAAATAAAATGAAATCAATTTCAAACTAAAATTCATATTTGGAATGTGATTAAGATGAAAAACATCTTGTTCATAGGATTCATAGCTAGCTTATAAAAGACACAATTAGCCAAACATCAACAACATTCACAAACAATTACTCAAAATCATTCAAACTCAAACTCAAATTGGTATAGTTTTTGATCATCAATGATTGAATATTTAGCCACTGCTTTACCATATATTCCATGGTCACCTTTAACCAATTTACTCGCCAAAGGTACCACTCTCAGTTTATTTGATAGATCACATCATGAAACACGTTATATATCTTTATTTGGTCCAATTGAGCCATCAGGTTATCTTGCAATATCTGTTGGTATATGCCTTATAATATGTGTTGCAACTTTTATGTATATTTTCTACTATGAATATGCCAGTACATTCCATGATAGGAACAGACCTTTACTATTCTTTCAAAATAAACCAATTAATAATATTGATTATCATGATTCAGCACAAATACAAGATGTCAATGATCCACGATATCTGACTTACACTACTCCTACTGCAGAATCAGTCACTACAGAATCTGCATCATCTAGAGCTTCTGATTTTGAATCATCATTATATGATTCTGTTTCTCCTCCAGTTCCAGCTAAAGATAACTACCATGATGAAATAGAAACTTTAAAAACCAAATTAACAGAAGCAACAGATAAAATTGGTATACTTAAGAATGAAGTTGTTTCATTGAAACGAAAACAAAAGTTATCAAGTAGCTCAAGTATTAGAGATAAACTGAGAATAAAGAAAACATCAGCATTAGGAGTAAAAAATAGAAAAAGTAAGAAACCATAAATTGGATTATTATATTGAAATTAAAATAACTTTGGCGCTCGGTTTTCTTCTAATAACGAGAAATTGATATACTATTGTTATTGATATCATCAAGCAAGTATTAATTCCATTACTTGGAAAGTAT
Organism: Ambrosiozyma kamigamensis; assembly: GCA_030572235.1. Taxonomy (NCBI): domain Eukaryota; kingdom Fungi; phylum Ascomycota; class Pichiomycetes; order Pichiales; family Pichiaceae; genus Ambrosiozyma; species Ambrosiozyma kamigamensis. The sequence continues at coordinate 157,731 of JAJLZM010000003.1, read as the reverse complement.
TAACTACTGGTAGTGTGTTTTACTATAAAAAGCGAACAGACTTTTCTTTTGTTTGTTATTGATTTGTTATTGGATTTGCATTTAACTTTTTTTTAGGTTTTTTATACGGTATAGGTCGTAGAGACACATTGCATAATATATTTACTAAATTAAAATACTGAAATATATGAAAGATAGATAAAATACCGTGTTTTATTGTTTACTGTTGTTACGTAAGCAAAAAGACAGTACCTTTTGTTTAAAAAGAATTAAAAAAGATGATGTTCATAATATCCTAATACCATTTAAGAATGGCAATGATTCAACTAAGTAAGATCAAAACGATAGTTGTTAGTTAGATAAGATGAATTGTAACGTTTCTTGAGTTAGTAGGGTCGTTAGTTTATGTCTCTGCGTCGATCGACCGGAATCGACGCGCTTCTACAAATTACGCGTAAAATAGTTAAAATAGAGAAAGTTAACAAGATAACTACTTTACAGTCAATCAACATTACACGGAAATTCATCAAAGATGACGATTAATGATATTTCATCCTCTCATGGAAGTTGGCAGAATACATCTACAGCTTTAGTAGCGATTCAATTGATGAATATTAGCACACAATTCAAATCAAAAGTTATACAAAAATTAGCTAGTATGTCAAATACTAATCAACATTTATCAATTTTAACAAGAGTTGTATCAACTGAAAAAGGATCAATTTCACAAATCAATGAATATCAAACTTATATTAAAAAAGCAGCTGATGATGTTTTAAAAGAACATCCTGAATTTAAAAATTTATTACTATCACCTGATGAATTAAAATCAAAATTTAATCAATTTATTAATGTTTCAATAACTAAATTAATTCATAACAATACTGAATCTCAATTAAGCAGTTTATATAATACAATTGAAACTAATGATGAACTAAACTCAGTATTAATTGATCATTTGAATGAGTTATCTAAAAAGGATGATAATTTAAAACAATTGATAGTTGTTATTGGATCAAATATTTCAAATGATATAAAGGAATTTAATCAATTTCAAATATATTTTCTTAAATCATTAGATTATATTAGATATTTACAAAGATGTTTCTTAAAGAATAATTTTAATATACCCATTATCACATCAACTAATTATAAGAAAAGAAAGCTTGATGATGATGATGTTATCTCCATCGAATCACCAACTACAAAAGTTTCTAAGTCAAATAATCAAGATAGTACTCAAAAACCTCTGCAATCACCGTTATTGTTCTCATCATCCATACCTGTTAATCAACCTAAAACAATATCGATTCCTGATCAAAATAGACCTTTGGATATCCATTCCTTGACTCTATCTACACCATCACATAATACATTTGTTAATTCTCCATCCGCTCAATTGACTCAACCAAGCTTGTATGAGCATGCATTCACACCATCCCTTACAGATTTACCCATTGCTGAATCAACTCCAGAAGGTTATAATTATGACGACGATTTTGATCCAAATGAGTCTATAATTTATTCATCTGGTGAAGAATATGAAGATGAACAACAAGATCAAGAAGAGGATGATATTCAAGTTATTAAAGTTCTTCAAAAAAAGAATGATGCTCAAGATGTTCAAGACGTTGGAGATGACGATATTCAAGTTGTTAAAGTTGTTCAAGATCTTCAGGAAGCTCAACAAGAGGAAGATGTTGAAGTTGTTGAAGTTATTCAAAATGTTCAAGAAGTTCAAGATGTCCTGGCTGTTAAACCCGTTGAACATGAGCAGGTTGATAGACAAAATCAGAATAACATAAACTCATTCAATTATAATAATTATTCAATTACATATCTGCAATGTGAATCAAATGATACTGTAATAAATGATGAATATTTAAAATTAATACCAGATATCAAATTATCAATTAATGATTATTCAATTTTAGTTAAACAATTTGGATTAAATTTATCATTTGAAATTGAAAATAAATTAAAATTTGAACAAATTTTATTTAATTATGATTCAAAACTTTCAATTATTGATTTTTTAAAATTTGAATATATTAAAATAATTAATCAAATTGATGGATTTTCAATTTATGATTATATTGATCTAGTTAAGAGGTTTGGATTAAGATTAACTATTAATAAATCAAATGATTTAAATAAAGATAATAATTTGTTATTAGATCAACCTTTGGTTCCTGTGAAATTATCAACAATGAAAGAATCTAGTTCAGATTCATTGATATCTAAAGAATTGATGCAAATACATGTTTCAGAACCCCAAACTGAGAAGTCTCCTCGTTCGAAGTGTAGTATCAAGAACTTAATTGATCATATTAGTGATTCTGAAGGTGAACCTGATTCAGAGGTTGAAACTGATCTAGAGGTTGATCATGATCATGAAGTATCATTAAGTGAATTTGCTCAAGTTTATGCTGTACCATTAAACGAACTAACTAGTGAATCTTCAACTAATGATGAGATTGAACCAATTTCAAATACAAAAGTTAGAGTCGATGAACCAATTTCAACTAATGAAAGCAAAGCAGTTACAAATACACAAAGTCAACCTATTACAAATACAGAATATGGATCTAATGAAAATGAATTAATTTCAACTCATAATACTGAATCAGATAATATTACAAAAGTTCATGATAAATCAATTAGAAGTATACAACAAAGTGCAAAAGCTAAACATAAATCTATATCAATTGATACTAAAAAGACTAAATTAAATAATAATGTTTTCAAACCTCATAAATCTCTTACTACTACTAAGCCTAACCATACATTAAAGCAACTGATCAATCATCTGAAATGTAAAAATAAATCAAATCCAATTAACAAAAATAGTATTTTACTGAATCATGATAATCCATTAGTTTATACTAAATCAATTACTGAGATTACTAAACCTGTTGCGAATACTAGACCTAAACCGATTAGATTACCTTTACCATCTCCACCATCTCCTCCTTTACCAGTTGTTCATAAACAAAGTCCTGAAGAAATAAGAGAACAATTAGAATTGGAACATAAATCATTTAATGATCTTGTTCATGGCCTTTCATTCAAAAAGAAGAAAGACCCTCAAACTAATAAGATAAAACGTAACCCTTTAACTGATCTGTCTAATCTATCAACAGCAAAAGCAACCATAACTACTAATAATGCTTCTAAATCAATTCCATCTGCACCATCTGCACCCTCAAATGCTTTTCATTCAATTTATAAATCAACTAAAACAGTCACTGCACCATCTGCACCATCAAATTCGTTTCATTCAGTTTATAAATCGACTAAACCGGTTATTTCCAAAAAGAAACTGTCTTCACTTTCAGCTCCATTAATAACTAATCCCATATCCAAACCAAGAAAGAAAGCTGGTTTCACTATTGCATTTGATAAACCATCATCTGTTCCCGATAAACCATCATTTATTTCCGATAAACTATCAACTGATTCAGATAAACCAATATCACCTTCGAATGTTACGTCAAGTTCAAGTAATGCATTACTTTCAAAGTTATGGAACACAGATTTAACAACTAATAAATCATCTTCAAAACCTAAAGTTCTACCATCAGGACCTAGAAAGAACAGAGATAAAAATAATACCAAATATAGCACATCTAGATTACTTATTGAATATCAGAGACTTACAGGAGGTAGTTATAATATATCTTTTAATGATTATGTCGATTTAGTTGAAAAATATGGATTTGTTGAAGGTAATAAAAGATTAGCTAGTAGTTAGAAGCCCATATTTTTTAATTTTCTATTTATTTGTATTATAGCTTCTTGTTGTATTATGTATTTTTATACTTTTTTGCTTTAAATGTTTTAATATTTTTTTTACTATTTCTTTTCTGGTAAATAGAAAGGAGCATCTGTTGAGTTACAGTTGAATGGTGTAACATAACCGTCTTAATAAATATAAGAAAAATGTAAAGTACAATCCAAAAGCCTAAAATACAGAATATAGAAGCCTCAAAAAACTTAAATACAATACAAAAAAGAATAATAAACTAAAATGGCAAAACCAAACCCATAGCCTAGAGAGGCAACACCTATCTCTTTTATAAAACCATCCTCATTCATTCAAGACACCACCTGAGCAAGTAAATCTATTCCAATGACTAATAGAACGTATATTCAAACCAAATTTGTGAACAAGATACTCATATTGCTTCCATGTTAAAAGTCGTAACACTAATGAAACTTTTGAATATTCATATTGGATTAAATTAGGAAATCTTTTAGCATATTCTTCTGTTTGTTGTTTATTTTTACTTATTTCATTTCCTATAACATTTAAACCATAATCAGTACATAGTCTGAAAAACCAAAAATATGGCACAGCAGATTCACCTTCATTCATAGATTTGAAATATTCCCTATATATTTCAAGCAACTTATCAGTTGAAGGTCTAATACATGGAGCATATACAACATCAAAGTCAGTAGGAAGTATAATAACATTATTTGCAAAATAAGAATTATTAGTTGATTGAGTTGTATTTGTATCTAAATTGACTGCTAATGATTCTGTAGTAAATTTTTGAACTTGATCTTGAATCAAATTTAAAAAATCTGGAAATTCAATATTTGAAGTATTATTATTAAACTTGGAATATTCATCTTCAACAACATTAATAAAAGATTTCCAATATTCTAAATGCTCAGTAGAACTGTGAATTATATTGGTTTCTTTAGATTTAGAATCATTGGCATTATTGGTTTCATCAGATTTAGAATCATCGAGGTTCTTGGACTCAGCAGAATCAGAATCATTTAGGTTATTTGGTTCATCAGGTTCAGAATAAGATATAGTTTCTGATATATCATCAAGTATTTTAACTCTCTCAGCCAAAGTCAGTCCATGTGATTCCACTCTGTGTATTTTAAGAAGATCATTACCTAAATCCTCAGAATCGGCTTTTCTTTTATTATTTGTTTCATTGAAATTATTCATTTCATTAACTTTTTCATTTGTATTTACATTATTTATGACTGTAAAACTTGCATTAACATTAGTAATACCACCTTTCATAATCTTATAATTTGTACTGATATTAGAATCTTTATTATTAATTTTAGTTTTAGTTATACTTTTATCTTGATTAAAAGTACTGTCCAATCTTTTGATTACTAACTTTCTTCTTCTTTGTGTTTTTTCAGGAGCCTTTGTAGATGTTTCATTCTTGTTATCTAGCTCGCTTGATACCAATTGTCTTGTTTCATTCATTTCTTCAACTTGATTTTCAGTTGGTAGAGTTGATGTATCTAAATTGATTAACTTGTTCAATGTGTCATCATTATTGGGGAGATCTATTGAAGTCATTAGATTGTTGATATCCTTCAGAAGAATACGATTTTCAGCTACTATGTTTAAATTAACATCCGGTGGAGTTACTGGAGTAGAATTGGTGTTATCTTGAGTCTCAGATTTATCTTTTGTATCTTGTTGTTTGTCTTCTTCTTCCTCTTCCTCTTCTTCTTCACTTGAATCTTCCTCTTCCACTTTATCAATTGCATCATATGTTGCTTTTCTAAGATATTCATTAAACTCTCGTGTTCCAAATTTTTCAGGATTTGATAAGAATTTACTAAATATATTTTCAAGATAATAATTATCATAAGTCATTGCTTGTAAAAATTCAATAATTAATTCATTAATTTCAGGATAATCATCAATAAATTCGGCAACTTCTTTATATTTTGATCTTCTAAAACAAATTGGTAAATGGCTCAAAATGAGTTTTGAGTTTTCTTTAAGTCTCTTATTAATTGGTGTCTCATATAACTTGCCTGGCATCTTGAATGGGCGACATCTATTTGGAATAAAACCATCTCTAGAAGGAACTTGTGCTCTTTTGTTGACCGCTCAGCAACTCCTTTGCTTAAAAATTGCACTAAAATCGGCATATTACGTAAGCGAGATTTTACTAGATAAAAAAAAACTAGTTAATTCTAAATTTTGCTTTAATAGTTTTTTAATCTAATTTTTACTATTTCTTTTTTGGTGAATGCAAAATACCTATAATACATAATTTTAAAATTAAAATACAACAAGAGAACTGAAAATTTAAAGAAAAAAAAAACATTACTTGAATATTCAATTTATTTTAGTCATACCATTATCATTAATTGTCCAAACATCTTTATTCCAACAACTAATAGATTGTATGTTTAAACCAAATTTTTCAACAAGCGATTGATATTCCTTGAGTTTTAAATATTTTAGTACTGATGTGATTTTCATATGTTCATGTTTGATTAACATGGGGAATTTTTTAATATATTGTTTTGTATTTTCTTTATTTTTTTCCATGTTATTCCCAGTAACATTTAAACCATAATCAGCACATAATATAGAGAACCAAGGATATGGGATAGTGAATTTTACATGTTTTTGATATATATCATGTAAAATATCAAATTGAGGAGTGATGAATACTCCATAAATAACATTTATGTCAAGACAAAGTACTTCATCCATTATTGAAGAATTATTAGTTGATGGAGTTTGATTTGAATTTGAATTTGAATCGATTGAATTTGAATCTAAATCCATAGTTTCTGTTAATTGACCATTTGAATTTGAATCTAAATCGATAGTTTCTGTTGATTGGCCATTAGAATTTTTAACTTGATCTAGAATGGATTTTAGAAAAGTTGATAAATCAATATTTGGAGAATTATTATTAAGCTTGGAATATTCATCTTCAACAGTTTTAATAAAATCTATCCAATCATTTGTATACTTAGATCTGGAAATTATATTGTTTTCATCATCATTGACATCATTGGAATCTTCAGATTTAGAATCATCAACATTATTAGACTCATCATCAGATTTAGAATCATCAACTTTATTAGAATCATCAACTTTATTAGACTCATCATCAGATTCAGGATCATGTTTAGGAGTTACACGTATTTCTTTAAGTGATCTCACTCTTTCAGCTAAAGTCATTCCATGTGATTCTCCTCTGTGCGTTTTAAAAACATCATAAGCTAAATCTTCAGGTTCTTCAGAATCAGTTTTTCTTTTATTATTTGTTTCATTTTCATTCACATTGTTTATTTCACTGTCTTTTCCTGTTTCATTCGCCTTGTTAATTTCACCAACTTTTGCTGTTTCATTCACATTGCTTATTTCACTAACTTTTCCTGTTTCATTCACATTGCTTATTTCACTAACTTTTCCATTACTTTGCTCATCATCAACATCAACTGAAAGTCGTCTTTTATGTCGACTATTAATACCACGTTTCAAAATCTTACGATTTGTTTTAGGATTCTTATTAATCTTTTTACTGGAATTCAAATTAATCTTTTTACTGGAATTAAAATTATTTGTAAAAATTTCATCTAATTTTCTCCTTCTGTTTTGTATTCTTTCATTTCTTTCTATCCTTTGTTCACTTATATGTTCATCTCTTCTTTTTTCTCTTGCTTCTTCTTGATTTTCATATTCAGATTTTACCCTTGGGTGAAATATGCGTTTTCGTTCATTAACTTCATCCTCATCCACTTTAGCAGTGGCTTTATATGTAGCTTTTCGAAGAAATTCATTGAACTCATTTGATGCAGGTTGATCAGGATTTGATAAAAATTGGTTGAATATAATTTCAACATAATAATTATCATCAGTCATCTTCTGTAAAAATTGAATAATCAAATCATTAATTTCAGGATGATCACTGATTAGACCAACAATTGTGTTATATCTACTTTTTTTAGTAATAGAAATTGGTAAGTGATCTAAAATCATTTTTGACTTTTCTCTAAGTCTCTTATAAATCAGTGTTTCAGATTTCTTGGTTGCCATATTTGATGGTTGATAGTTGTGATAGTTGTGTTACTTGTGAATCTTACAGTTGTTTACCAATCGACTATTTTCTCAAAAAAAATTGATAAACAATCGGTATATTACGTAAGCGGCACTTTACTATGAAAACTTGAAAAAAGAAAAAAATGGGTATTAATACTACAAAAATAGGAAAGCAATCAGAGAAATAAAAGTATCAGATTATAAAATTAGTAATTACCAACCCCCAGGTAAAAATGTATCAGAAAAGGACTCATTTGAAACTTGAAATCCATTATTATTGATTTGAGATTCTTGAAGATTTTTAGAATTATCCAATTTATTAGAATGTTTCATTGAAGCAGCAGCAGCTGCTGCTGCTGCTGTACTTATTATTGTTGAGAAATCAATTATATTCGAACTTGATTTATCTTTTATATTATCGGCAACATCAACATTCATTGAAGATAAAGTTATATCATTATCATTATCAATATTAGAAATTGATTGATTATTAGATTTGATTTCATTCTCATTTATCCATTTGAAATGAACAGTATCAGTATTACTTGATTCTTCTGAATGTATTATTGATTTATTTAAAACATCATGAACTTGTTCATGCACTGTTTTTAAAAAAGATGGAAATGAAATAGTTGGAGACATATTTCTTTCAAGTGCATCAGAATATTCTTTTTCAATATTATTAATAAAACTTTTCCATTCAGTTGAATGATTAGTTACAACTGATAATAAATTGGAGTCTCTATCTTTTGAATCTATATGTTTCTTATTATCATTTCTTGAAAGTTCAGTATCATGTTTAGCTGCTTCCAAATTATCTGCTGCTATTTTCTTGAGATATTCCTTTCTTAACTCTCCATTTAACTTAGTAATATAATCATCAGATGATTGATCTATTGGTTTGCTGTTCTGATTGCTGACTTTGGGTCCGCTTGTAGTAACTTTCTTTGTAACCTTGTTTGATTTATTATTAACTCTTATATTCTTTCTCTTCACAACCTTGTGTTCTATCTTCTGCTGTGTTTGTTTAACTAATGTATCATATTCAAAAGCTTTTGCATTAATTAAATTTGAATCTAAGTCTTGATGTGATTTGTTAACTGTTGAGTTAGAACTTGTAATTGGACTTTGAGGCAGGGGTCCTCCTGATATGAGTGTCATTTCTTTTTCCATATAGCTATCCAAATCTTGAATCTGCTCTTTAGTGGCTTTATGTGATGAAACAACATTTATCAAATGTTTCAAATGTGGGTCTTGTTTGGAGATGTTTGTTAATCTCTGAATCATTAATGATTTGAGTCGGGGACTTAAGTCACGAGTCTCTTTGAATGACCTAATTGGTCCTTTATAGCAGTCTGAAGAACTCATTGTGGTATATGAACAGTCTTTAACGGTATATTCTGAAATACTTGTATTAAAGGTTTTAAGGAAGGAGTTTCAGTTTTCATTTTTTTTCTCACAATAAATAACGCGTAGAATCACAAAATCATCACCATTTTATACCTCTTTTTCTTCACATTTCAGCCCACAAATGCAACAGAACTTGGTCTTGAATGGCTCAGAATGTCAGTGGTACCATTTGTTGAAATAATCAATAGTGATGATACTTTAATTGAAGACGAAACTCAAGTTGCAGACCCAATAAATTTATCGAAAAGTCATATAACTAAACCAAGTGAAGATTATTTAAAAACACAAAAATCACTTCATTCTGATATTTGGAACCTCTTTATAGATGATATTGAACAAGAATATTATAAAGTTCAACAGGTAAAACCAGGTACTTCTTTCATTGAATTTCTAGATTTTGTTAAATATAAAGGATTAGAAAATGCTTCATATCAAATAAGATCAGATGATAACTCAAATTTAGATCAAATAAAAACAGATTATAACCCAAGTTCAGATTCAATTTCTCCAGATATAACTCTTGTTGAAGATGAGAATGAAGATGAGGATGAATCATTAGTCAAAAAATCAGCTAATCAACCTCCACTTAAGTTAAAAAGATCTATTCACTCTATTAGAAGTAGAACTACCAACCCTAAAACATTTTTTGTCAAGATTAAGGTCTCTCCAACTAGTCTAGCTGCTTTAAGTACTCCTGCTACTTCAACTACTACAACTACACAAAGTCCATCAGCTATTACAAATACACATAATGAACCCAAAGCTACACATTCCAAATATGTTGTTACCTATTTCCCCTGTTCTAATACAACTAAACAATTATATAATTCATTTTATGACTATATCCAACCAGAACTATCTGCAAAACATCTTAATTTAACATTTGAAAATTACCAATTATTATGTTTGCATTATGGTTTAAGAGCAAAGTGGGATAGGACTAAAGATAGAAGTTTGTTTTCAAAAGGTAAATCAATTAAGTATGATTTTTTAAAATTCGTATATTTAGATATCATTAAACAAGCTCCTGATTTGTCATTTGAATCATATCAATATTTATCAAACAAATATGGATTGAAAATCTTAACATTTAATGAAATTAATAAGGTTTCACTAAAAGAAACAGTTTCAATTTCAAAACCAATTGAAAGTCCAATTGATAATTTAAGCAGATTTTCGATGAATCAAACTCCAGTTTTTAACTCGGGAATTGCAAGATGTTTTAAGCATGCCCCCTATCCGGGGCCTTTTGATGATGTTATATTTCCTGGGTTTGAAATTAGAGAAGTCTTGCCTGAAGATTAGATGTATCACTGTATTTTCTTTGCTTTTTTGAATTGTATATTATTGAATCGATTCAGTACTACTGTTTTTTAGTTCTTTGTATTTCAATTTTCACCCAGGCTGTGCAAAATATGAAGGTTCACTTACGTAATCCACATAAATCCCAATTAGTAAACGAATATCGCTCGAATTAGAATATTTGTTTTTTTGCGTAAACAAAATAAAAATCACCAATTTATACAACTTTTTCTTCAATATTCAACTCACAAATGCGATAGAAGTTGTGCTATAATAAATGAAAATGTCTATGGTATCACCTGTTGGAGCAATTAATAGCGAAGATCAAGTTACACACTCATTAGATTCAAAGCCAACTAAAGATATTTTAAAAAATCAAAAAGCAAGTCATTCTGATATATGGAATCTTTTCATAGATAATATTGAACAAGAATACTATAATATTTTATTGGAGAATCCTGATGCTTCTTTCATTGAATTTCTAGATTTAATTAAATATAAAGGAATAGAAAATGCCTCATGTCAACTAAAAAAATCAAATTTAGAATCAGGTTCTTTAAATGTAACTGATGTTGGTGATCAAGCTGAATCATCGAGCAATTCTACCAAACCATCCATTTTGCCTTATTTAGTCAATTCCATTGCTTCTGCCCCAAAAGTTGACTATCCACCTCCATCTGAGTTTGTTCATAATGGTTCGATATTTCTTTATCCACGTCCTAAATTTGATGAGCGTACAATAGAAGATGGATATATAAAGTTTAATAGTAGAAGTTCAAGACAAATTAGGAATATTATAACTCATTTGCCATTTGGTGATTATAAGTATTTAGTTAATGTTTTTGGATTGAATTTATTCTTTGAAAAGAAAACATATGAATCTGAAGATTATTTAAAACTTGAGCCTACCTTTTTAGAAGTTGAATTTTCAAAGATTGCTAAAGTATTACCAGGTATGATTTACGAAGATTATTTAGCACTAGTGCAGACATATGGTTTAAGATTGAAAATAATCAAGTTGAAACAATCTCTTTACACTGGTATTAAAAGTAGAACTAGATTAAATACTACTTCTTCAGATATAGTTGTTGAGAATGGTGACGAACCTTCAATGGATTCTACAAAACAACCCGATCTAGCTAATTCTATTTCTTCTACCACAAAGGATATCGATTACTATCCACCTCTATCTGGGTTTGATCATAATGGTTCGACTTTTCTTTATCATCGTCCTAAAGTTGACGATCGTACAATAGAACAAGAATATATTAGGTTATCAACTAGGAAAAGTCCGACTCCAATTAAGAATATTTTAAGTCACTTGTCAATTAGTTATTATAAATATTTAGTTAACGTTTTTGGATTGAAATCATACCATGAAAAGAAAACATATGAACTTGAAGATTATTTAAGACTTGAACCTACATTTTTAGAAGTTGAATTCTCAAAAATTGTTAAAGTATTACCAGATTTGATCTACGAAGATTATTTAACACTAGTACAAACATATGGCTTAAGATTGGAAATAATCAAGTTGAAACAATCTCTTTTTACAGGTATCAGAAGTAGAACTAGATTAAATACTACTTCTTCAAATATAGCTGTTATTGATAATGGTGAGGAACCTTCAATCAATTCTACAAAACAACCCGATTTAGCTAATTCTATTTCTTCTACCACAAAGGATATCGATTACTATCCACCTCTATCTGGGTTTGATCATAATGGTTCGATTTTTCTTTATCATCGTCCTAAATTTGATGATCGTACAATAGAACAAGAATATATTAGGTTATCAACTAGGAAATGCCCGACTTCAATTAAGATTATTTTAAGGCACTTGTCAATTAGTTATTATAAATATTTAGTTAACGTTTTTGGGTTGAAATTATACCATGAAAAGAAAACATATGAACTTGAAGATTATTTAAGACTTGAACCTACCTTTTTAGAAGTTGAATTTTCAAAAATTGTTAAAGTATTACCAGATTTGATTTACGAAGATTATTTAACACTAGTACAAACATATGGTTTAAGATTGGAAATAATCAAGTTGAAACAATCTCTTTTTACAGGTATTAGAAGTAGAACTAGATTGAATACTTGTTCTAAAGAAACTCTCATGAAGCTTAAAGCCACTACAAATACTCCACTGAATTCATCATCAAATAGGATTTCTAAACCCCAGCCAAAATCTAATTCAAAAATCAAGACAAAAATCAAGGCAGCAATTAAAAATAAAGTTAAAATCAAAGCTAAAACTAATAACTCATCAAAAGCAAACAAAGTATTAAGTCCAACTTCTGTATTAACTAAGTCAACATCAAATATAACAGCAACTTCAGCAAGATCAAATACAAAAATCAAGGCAGCAATTAAAAATAAAAATAAAGCTAAAGCTAAAGTTAAAGCTAAAACTAATAACCCATCAAAAGCAACCAAAGTATTAAATCCAATTTCTGTATCAACTAAGTCAACATCAAATATAACAGCAAGATCAAATACACTAAGTACAGCAACTATATCAACTACACATAACAACATCAAAATCAAACCTTCATCTGAAAAAGATTATTCCAAGTATGTTGTTACGTATGAACCTTGTTCCCCAAACCAAAGAAAGAGACTATATGAACTGTTTTATCAAACAATCCAGCCAGAACTACTTTCAAAACAGCTTAAGTTAACATTCCAGGACTATCAGATATTATGTTTAAGTTATGGTTTAAGAGAAAATTCTGAAAATTTTAAAGATAAAATTATATTTTCAACTATTTTAGCAACTAATCCAGGTTTTTTAAGATCTGAATATTCAAAAATTGTTAAACGAGCTTCTGGTTTATCATTTAAAACATATCAATATTTAACAAATAAATATGGCTTGAAAATATTAACATTTCGAGAAATAAATAATGATTCACTTAATTATGATAAACAATTCCAATTCTAAGCAAAAACCAAAATAATGCACGTGAATGAATTGTTTGATTATGTATTTTTGTATTGAATATTATAAAATTATTGAATCGATTCAATACTACTGTTTTCTAGTTCTTTGTATCTCAAATTTAACTCAGGCTGTGCAAAAAATGAAGGTTCACTTACGTAATACTCACAAGTCCCAATTAGGAAACGAATATTGCTCGAATTTGAGTCTTTGTTTTTTTGTTTTTGTTTTTGTAAACGCGTCCAACCGTATAAACCACGTATTCAACTCAATTCAACACACAATTACAACTTGAATTAGTCTTTGTTAGATCGGAATGTCAGGGGTATCAGCTTCTGAAGCAATAATCATTGATGATACTTTAATTGAAGACGAGACACAAGTTACACATTCATTAAAAAGCCATATCAATGAGGCAACTAAAGATAATCTTAGAAAACAAAAATCAAGTCATTCAGATATTTGGAATCTTTTTATAGATGATATTGAACAAGAATACTTTAAAATTCAACTAGAAAAGCCTGGTGCTTCATTCATTGAATTTCTGGATTTCATTAAATATAAAGGTCTAGAAAATGCTTCATATCAAGTAAGATCAGCAGATATAACTCTTGTTGAAGATGAAGATGAAAATGAATCATTAATCAATTCTTCTACACAGCCTACTTTAATTACATCACAAGACTCAGAATTCAGCTGCTCAACAATCACAAAAGAAGTTCTACCTCCTCTTAAATTTGATCATAATGGTTCCATATTCCTTTATCCTCGTCCTGAATTTGATGAAAATATAATTGAGCAAGAATATTCAAAGTTGTCAGCAATGAATTCAAGTATAATTAAAAATATTTTAGGTCATTTTTCAATAGACAATTATAAATATTTAGTTAATAATTTTGGATTAAATTTATCGTTTGAAAACAAGAATTATGAGTTTGAAGATTATTTAGAAATTGAACCTACTTTTTTAAACATTGAGTTTTCCAAAATCGTTAGAACATTACCTAGTCTGACTCTCCAGGATTATTTATCATTTGTGGAAAAATTTGGTTTAAGAATACAAATAATTAAATTGAAAAGATCCATTTACTCTATTGGAACTAGAACTAGATCACATAAAGATCCTAAAGAGTTTATTGTCAAGCTTAAATTTTCCCCAAGAGCCAAACTAAATCCATTTTCAAGGAACGTTTCTAAATCTAATTCACCTGCAAGTCCTAAGAAATTTATTGTCAAGCTTAAACTTCCCACAAATACCAAAATCAATCCACTTTCAAAGAAGATTTCCAAACCTGCTCTAGAATCCAAAACTCAAGCTAAAAGAAAAACTACCCAAGCATCAAGAGGAACTAATGTGTTAAAATCAACTCCTAAATCAGCAACATCAATTACATCCACTGGATCAGAAGCACTAACTAGTCAAATTAATCAAATTTTGTCAACAACTACACCTGAGAGACTAAGACATACAGGTTCATTCAAAGGCCATACCAAGTATGATGTTACGTATGCAACCAGTCGTAAAACAAATGAAGACTTATTTTATACATTTTATAGTTCTATTAAACCAGAACTATCAGAAAAAAATCTTAATTTAACATTTGAAAATTACAAATTATTATGTTTACGTTATGGTTTAAGAGGAAAAGCAGAATTTTATAAATATATGAATTATTTTTTAAATATTAGAATAAATAATCCAGGTTTTTTAAAAAGTCAACATTTAGAAATTATTAAACAAGCTCCAGATTTATCATTTGATTCATATCGATATTTATCAAACAAATATGGACTGAAAATTCTATCACTTAATGAAATAGATAACCCCAATTCCAAAACAAGCATTAGATCCGAAGAATCATCCTCTATCTCGTAACGCAGAAGCAGAAGTTAAATTAATGTTGATGATTAAACTAAAGGATCAATTATTTTTTCAGTTCATTATCTTTATCCCAATAGACAAGTTTAAGGATAATTTGGCATTGATTGCCTGATTACACTTTGTATTATTTGTTTGCATTTATTATTTGTTTATTTGTTTTTATTGTTTATTATCTGTATATTATATATTCGACTTCAACACTCCAATTTTAATCCAGGCTGTGCAAAATATGAAGGTTCATTTACGTGATCCGCCTTAATCAAATTAGTACGCGTTAACTAACCTATATCGTGTACTTTTTCTTCACCTTTCAATTCATAATTGAAACATAACTCAGACCTACAATGTTAGTGGTATCACCTGCTGAAACAATAAATAGTGATAATACTTTAATTACATTGGATTTATCAAAAAATCATATAACTGAAGAGATTTTAAGAAAGCAAAGATCAAATCATTCAGATATTTGAAAACTTTTTATAGATGATATTGAACAAGAATATTATAAAATTCAACAAGGAAAGCCAGGTGTTTCATTCATTGAGTTTTTAGATTTCGTTAAATATAAAGGACTAGAAAATGCTTCATGTCAAATTAAATCAGATTATAATCCAAATTTAGAATCATTTTCTTCAGATATAACTGTTGTTGAAGATGAATCATCAATCATTTCCCCTGAACAGCCATCTTTAAAGGATTCCAATGAATCAGAGCACAATTCATCCAATTCATCCACCACAAAAGAAATACCTTACTATCCACCCCCACTTGAATTTACTCATAAAGGTTCAATATTTCGTTATCCACGTCCTGAATGTTATCAAGCTACAATAGTGTATCAATATAGGAAGTTATAGAAGACTATATTTAAGAATTTTGTAAGTCATTTCTCAATATATCATTATAAATATTTAATTAACAACTTTGGATTAAATTTTCCATTTGAAAGAAGAATACCTGAATTTGAAGACTATTTAAAACTTGAACCTAGCTTTTTAAGAGTTGAATTTTCAAAGATTGTTAAAAAATTACCTTGTTTGAGTTTTGAAGATTATTTAATATTGGTAGAAAGATTTGGCTTAAGAGTAGAAATAATAAAAATGAATCAATCTATTTTCTCTATTAGAAAAAATGCATCTAGGTTTAAAACCAATAAAAATACTAAACTAAATTCACCTTTAAATAAGATTTCCAAACCTAAATCAAAAACCAAATCCAGCACCTCATTGAACGGAACTGAAGTTGTAAAATCAATTCCTATATTAGATGCATCAACAGCATCAACAGCATTAACAGCATTAACAGGATCATCCACACTAAGTACACCAAGTGCACTGACTAAACATCCATTCAAAAAAGATTCGAAATATATTGTTACGTATGCAATTTGTTCTAAAAGAAATGGTGAATTATATGGATTGTTTTGTGACCACCTCAAACCTGAACTATTTTCAAACCATCTTAATTTAACGTTTGAGAATTATCAACTATTATGCTTACGTTATGGTTTAAGAACAAAATATGAAAGTCATAAAGACACAAAGTTGTTTACAAGTATTAACTCAACTACTCCAGATTTTTTACAAGCCGAATATTCAAATATTATTAAAAAAGCTCCTGACTTATCATTTAGATCATATCATTATTTATCAAACAAATATGGATTGAAAATCTTATCATTCACTGAAATTAATAATGATTCACCAAAGATAACTACTCCGACTCCAAGACCATTCAAGAGTTTGAACACAAATCCGATGAATCAAGCTCCAGTTTATATCTCAAGACTAGCAAATAATTATCAACTAAATGAGGAGCATAATGAATTCAAAATACTTGCAGAATATAGAAAAATTTTCATAACTCCTAACTCAATATCTTTTTCAGAATTTGCCCATTGTGTTAGAGTTCATGGATTTGATCAAGCAAGAAAAATGATGCTTGAAAATTAACTATACTGTATATACGTCTACATTCTACCTGTTTATTTCCTTTTGTATTATATATTATTGTATTTATTTCAAAACCGATTTTCTAGTTCTTTATTCATTTTATATTAACTGCTTTTCTTTGTTCTACACTCAGGCTGTGCAAAAAATGAAGGTTCGCTTACGTAATACACGGAATTCCCACTTAGGAAATAAGTATTGCTCGAATTTGAGTTTCTCTTTTTTCCTAACACGAAACACGTAAAGTGATAAAATCACCGTACTACTTTTTCTTCCTTAAACACACAATTACAACAAGCAATTATACTTGAATTGGTCAGAATGTCAGTGGAATCACCAGTTGAAGCAATAAATAGTGATGATACTCTAGTTGAAGATGAAACTCAAGTTGCAGACCCAATAGATTTATCGAAAAGTCATATAACTAAACCAAGTGAAGATTATTTAAAAACACAAAAATCACTTCATTCTGATATTTGGAATCTCTTTATAGATGATATTGAACAAGAGTATTTTAAAATTCAACAGGGAAACCCAGATAGTTCATTCATTGAATTTTTAGATTTAATTAAATATAAAGGATTAGAAAATGCTTCATGTCAAATAAAATCAGATTATAATTCAAATTTAGAATCATTTTCTTCAGATATAACTATTGTTGAAGATCAAGACCAGTCATCAATTAATACTTTGAAACAAACTTCTCCAATTAATTCCAATGAATCCGATTCATCCAAGACAAAAGAGACACCATATTATCCACCTCCACTTGAATTTAAACATAATGGTTCAAGATTTGTTTATCCTCGTCCCGACTTTGATTTAGAAAAGATACAACATGAATATTCAAAGTTAATGAAAGAAACTTTACCAGCAATTCAAGATATTTTAAGACGTTTAACAATATATTGTTATAAATTCTTTGTTATTAATTTTGGATTAAATTTGCCATCTGAAAGTACAATTCCTGAATTTAAAGACTATTTAAGACTTGAACCTAGCTTTCTAGAAGTTGAATTTTCAAAGATTGTTAAAAAATTACCTAGTTTGAGTTTCGAAGATTACTTAACATTGGTAGAAAGATTTGGTCTAAGAGTAGAAATAATAAAATTGAATAAACCTCTTCACACTGGTATTAGAAGTAGAACTAGATCATATAATGCACCTAACAAGAAATATCTTACAAATATTAAACCTAATACAAACAGTAAAGTCTCAAATAAGATTACTAAAGCTAAACCAAAAGCCAAACCTAAACCAAAAGACAAAACTAAAACTAAAACTAAATCAAAATCAAAAGAAAATAAAGATTCAGAATCAGATCATATATTTACATTTACTATATCGACAACCCGAAGTGCGCCAACTATTCCAACTACATCAGTTAATTCCAGAGTTTCGATCACATTTAAAAAAGACTCAAAATATATTATTACTTATAGAAGTTGTCCTAATATTGACCTTTATAAAATGTTTTTCAAAACAGTTAAACCAGATCTATTAGAAAAACATATTAATATAACATTTGATAATTATGAAATATTATGTTCATGTTATGGTTTAAGAACGGTTGATGATTATGATGAAGATTCAATTAAACTATTTTTAAATTTGAAATTAATTAATGATGATTTTTTAAATAGTGAATATTTAAAAATTATTGAAAAAGCTCCTGGTTTATCATTCAAAACATATAAATATTTAGCACACAAATATGGATTCAAAATATTATCAATCAAGGAAATTAAGAAAAACAAGTCATCTGCATCACTTACATCAACTACACCAACTATTGAAAGTACATTAAAAAAACATCAGCTTATATTCTCAGAATCACCTGTAAAATCTTTCAAACATAATGTTACTGCTATCAGATCTTCCAAACATGTTGTTACTTATGCGCCTTGTTCTAAAAGAAATAAAGAGTTATATGACATGTATCGTGACACAGTTGAGCCAATGCTATTAGCAAAGCACATTAATTTTACATTTGATAATTACCAATTATTATGTTTACGTTACGGTTTAAGAGCAATTGATGAAAAAGATGAAGAAGATATTAGATTATTTAAAAGTCTTAAATTAAGTAACCCAAAGTTTTTGAAAAATGAGTATTTAAATATTATAAAACAAGCTCCTCGTTTATCATTTAAAGCATATCAGCTTTTAGCAAATAAATATGGATTGAAAATCCTATCATATAATGAAATTACCAATAATCCATCAAAGATAATAATCCCAAAACCAGTATTGAAACCAATTCAAACATTAGATACAGCTCCAATAAATGAATCTCCAATCATGAACACAAAAAGAATAATTGATCTTGATGAATCTAATTCTAAATCAAAGAGTGAACATAATGTCTTTAAAATTATGACTGAGTATAGAAAATTTTCCAAATCAACTAACTCAATCTCTTTTTCAAGATATGCTCATTGTGTTCGAATTCATGGTTTTGACCAAGCAAGAAAAATGATGCTTGAAAATTAACAATAAGTTTACGGTCTACTTATTCACCTCTTTTTTGTATTGTATATTATTAAATTTATTTCAAAATTGTTTTTCTAGTTCTTTACTTTCATTTCGAATTCAGGCTGTGCAAAATATGAAGGTTCACTTACGTAATCCACATAAGCCAAATCGAATTAGAGTGTATTTTTTTCACGTGCACACGACTGTACCACTTTTTCTTCATTAAACTCATAATTACAACAAGAAATCATTCTTGAATTGGTCAGAATGTCAGTGATATCGCCTATTGAAGCAATAAATAGTGATGGTACTTTAATTGAAGACAAGACTCAAAGTCATGCCACTAAACCAAGTGAAGATTATTTAAAAAAACATTCAGATATTTGGAATCTCTTTATAGAAGATATTGAACAAGAATATTATATAATTCAACAAGGAAACCCAGATAGTTCATTCATTGAATTTTTAGATTTAATTAAATATAAAGGACTAGAAAATGCTTCATATCAAGTAAAATCAGATTATAATTCAAATTTAAACTCGATTTCTTTAGATATAAATGTTGTTGAAGATCAAGACCAGTCATCAATCAATACTTTGAAACAAACTTCTTCAACTAATTCCAATGAACTAGAATCCAATTCATCCAAGGAAACCCCTTATTATCCACCTCCACTTGAATTTACTCATAATGGTTCAATATTTGTTTATCCTCGTCCCGAATTTGATTCAGATAAAATACAGCATGAATATTCAAAGTTAGTGAGAAATGGTTCAATAGCAATTAAGAAAGTTTTAACTCATTTCACAATACATCATTATAAATATTTAATTTATAATTTTGGATTAAACTTGCCATTTGAAGGAAAAGTGTATGAATTTGTTCAATTTGAAGACTATTTGAAACTTGAACCCACTTTTCTAAAAGTTGAATTTTCAAAGATTGTTAAAAAATTACCTAGTTTGAGATTCGAAGATTATTTAACATTGGTACGAAATTTTGGTTTAAGAGTAGAAATAATATTGAACAGACATCTTTTCATTGATATAGTTAGAAGTAGAATTAGATCACATAATTCTAGTAAGAAAACACTCACAAAGATTAAACCTAATACAAACACTAAAGTCTCAAATAAGATTTCCGAACCTAAACCAAAAACCAAACCTAAGACTAAAAGAATATCAAAAGCAAATAAAGATTTAGAATCAACTCATATATTTACATTTGCTACATCAACAACACCAAGTGTACCAACTATTCCAGTTACATCAGGAAATTCTAGATTTTCAATATCATTTAAAAGAGGTTCCAAATATGTTATTACTTATGGAATTTGTCCTAAAACAAATAGTGACTTATATAAAATGTTTTCTCGATTAGTTAAGCCAGATCTATTAGCAAGGCATATTAATATAACATTTGAAAATTATCAAATATTATGTTCATGTGGTTTAAGAACAATTGATGATCATGATGAAGATGCAATTAAATTATTTTTAAATCTAAAATTAATTAATCCTAATTTTTTAAAAAATGAATATTTAAACATTGTTAGAAAAGCTCACGGTCTATCATTTAAAACATATAAATATTTAGCAAACAAATATGGATTTAAAATATTATCAATTAATGAAATTAATGAAATTAATGAAATTAATGAAATTAATGAAGATACATCCAAAATAGCAGTTCCAGAGCTAGCATTGAAACAAATAAGTAATCCTGATGGATTGAGCTCTCACCCATCAACAACACTAAACACATCATCTACGGAAATTGCAGCAACTACACTGAATACACCAACTATTGGAACTACATTAGAAAGGCGTGAGACCAAGTTCTCAGAATCACCAACTATTGGAACTACATTAGAAAAACCTAAGGTTAAATCCACAGAATTGCCTAAAACATCTACACAATATGTTGTTACTTATGCACCCTGTGCTATGACAACTGAAGACTTATATGAAATGTATGGTTTCTTATGTGGACGAATACTATTCAAGTTAACATTTGAAAGTTACCAATTATTGTGTTTACGTTATGGTTTAAGAACGATTGATGAAATGCATGATGAAGATAAATTATTTTCAAATATTAAATTAGGTAACCCTGATTTTTTAAAATCCGAATATTTAAAGATTCATAAGCAAACTCCTGGTCTATCATTTGAATCATATGAATATTTCTCAAATACATATGGATTGAAAATCTTAACATATAGTGAAACTGCTAATAATCCATCAAAGATAATAATCTCAAAACCAACATTGAAACCAATTGAGAAGAATTTAGCTGTTCCAATAACTGAGAGCCTAAAAGCAACAGTTAATGTTGATGAATCGAATTCTAAAACAAAACCTGAACCTAATATATTCAAAATTATGTCAGAATATAGAAAATTCTCTGAATCCACTAATGCAATATCATTTTCAGAATATGCACATTGTGTTAGAATCCATGGATTTGATCAAGCAAGAAAAATGATGCTTGATAATTAACTTTGTTTACTACGTAATTTTTCTTTATTTGTACTATATTTACGATTTCATAACTGCTTTTTTAGTTTTTAATTTACATTTCAATTTTCAATTTTGATTAATAAAAAGTAATATAAAGGTATTACCAGGTAAACAAATCCAATAAATAATTAAACACTTGCAGCTTCAATATCTTTTTTCCAAGATTCTTTAACTTTAGATAATAATTCAGCATCACCTAATAATTCTAATCCAGTAAAACCCATTGATAAACCACACTTAATAGCAGATTCATGACCGTATTTAGAACCCGCAGCTTTAGTGAAACCAGGATTATGATTTGGAAATTCAGAATTAATATCAAACACAACATGAATAGCAGGAACAACATATGAAACATTACCTTGATCACTTGAACCACCAACATAATTGTGTTGTTTTTCAAAATCTAGAGGTTTTATATCACCATCAAAAACATTATTAAAATATGATTTATAAAGTTCAACCATAATTTCATTATTAATAATATCATCATAAGTTGCAGTTTGAGTGATTTTATAAGTACAACCAGTTGCAATTGCACCAGCTTTAACACAATTAGTTAATATTTCTTTTAATTTATCAACTCTTGCTCTTTTATTAGCTCTAACAATATATGTAGCTTTTGTATAATCAGAAATAACATTTGGAGCTTTACCACCATCAGAGAAATAACAATGGATTAAATCATCTTTCATTAATTGTTGTCTCATAACAGAAACAGCATTATAAGTAATAACTAAAGCATCTAAAGCATTAATACCTTCCCATGGTGAAGCAGCAGCATGTGTAGTTCTACCAAAAAATTCAATATCTAAATATGAATTAGCAGTCATCATAACATAACCCAAATTAACATTAGGACCAGGGTGTGCCATAATTGAAACATCAACATTATCCCAAGCACCAGCATTAACCATTAATTGTTTACCTCCACCACCTTCTTCAGCTGGAGTACCAAATAATTTAACAGTACCAGGTAAATCAAATTTCTTCATTGCAGTTGAAACAGCTAAAGCAGCAGTAACACCACTAATAGCAATTAAATTATGACCACAAGCATGTCCAATACCAGGTAATGAATCCATTTCAGAATTGAATGAGATAATTGATGGATTTTCTTCAGGTCTTATTGAAAATTCACAAACAAATGAAGTTTTTAAATCAAATGTATGTCTTGTAACTTTCCAACCTTGTTTTTCCATGAAATCAGTTAATGAATCATGAGCAAACACTTCTTCGAAAGCAAGTTCTGGGGTTTTCCAAATACTTTGTTGTAAATTGTATAATTGATCATCAATTGAATCAATTTCTTTTCTAACGTATTCTATGATTTCAGTTGATATCATCTTATTGTACTTAAACAGAATGAAAAAAACTTATCTATGCTAGAGCAGCTAGACCAGACCCTTGAATTCTTGACTTGGATATCTGGAATATAATTAAGGAGTATCATCATCTTATATATGATTGGTGGTGATCTTTTGGGATAAATTTCACAATTAATTGAAATCTCGCAAATAAAAAGCGGTCAATTCTTATCAAAATTTACGAGTATTACAGCACGAACAACTTTTACAACATTTTTTTTTCATAAAAGTAACAAATTTCAGTTGATTAATCATTTGTTTAGTATAGGGATTTCAATCAAATGCTGGAAATGTGGATTACAGTCGAAGTTCAGAGTTCAAAAAAGACCAAAATCAAATAAATCTCTTTCTTACTTATCAATCAAAATCCGACTATTGGATCGGCTTTATATCACCGACAACATGTTTTTATTGGTCAGAGTCATTATCAACTTTTCAATGAAAAGAAAAGAAATGAAAGAAGTCCTATTAACTATTAACAACGTACTGCTTTTTTCTTCAATGTTCATGCAAAAACATAAGAACGGAATTGTTCAATCAAATGAAAAGAATTATGATTACAAATCAAGATATATGTCGTAATTTTCTTTTCAATCAGCTTTCAATTATAGGAGATCGACTAGATATCAATTAATACAATTATTCAATTGAATATGAATCACAATCACAATTACAAGCATTAGTTTCTTAACCTCTAAAGCTGGTGTTTAAAAGAATACTTTCATCATCAATTGTCAATTATTCCTAAAGTAAAGGTTCTGAAATATATACAATATTGATGTCATTATCGGAAATTCGGAACCAGATGGAAATTGGATGGAAATCAACACATGATATAGCTTATATAGTATTCTGTTTGTCTTCAACATTGTAAAGTGATTGAAGCTGTGTATAGAGAACTGGAAAGACATCAGTTTCAGAATTGGGATCATATATACCTCTTTTAAATTACTACAATGTAAAGTATATTTTGTATTCTATATTCTTTTTGATGAGGTTGTTGATAATTAATGAATCTCTATAAGAGTTAATTCTTCTTAATTCAACAATTCAACGTCATTTAAAAGAGTAAACTCCACTAGCTGCATCATGATATTTCCATTCTGTAATTAATCTTAAAATCAAATTACATTTATTGGTTCGGTCAACGACGGCCATATATCACCGACTACAACTTTTGATCACTGAACAGAGTCATTATCATATCATCATATTAAAATTATCGTGATATCTCATGCATATCTTTGATATGTTTGGAAACCCGGAATTAAAGAGAACAGTTAACAGTTAACGTATACAGGATCGATTATTTGTTATGAGTTTGTTGATTTAATAGATCTCTAATTATATATTATAAAAGATATAGCTAGTAGTTATGTGCTATATGTTATTCCGGCCTCTATATATAATCAGAAGTTGCAGAAATCAAAACATTCAAGGCTGTGCAAATCTTGAAGGTTCAATTACGTAATCTGTACAATAGTATGATATGTGGAAAACAATCTTTAATAGCTGGATATTGATGGCATATTCGGCATGCCATATAGTATAGCTGCTGATAGCATGCTATAGTGGTATTTTTTGAACAAATTTAGGAACTCTGTCAATAGTTAATGATCCGAAAAGCCGAATCCGAGATTCAAAGATATTTCAGCCTTTTCAGGGTCTATATAACATCTTCTAATCAACGGACGTTCAAAACTATAGATTTGATTTATCTAACTAATCATTGACTAGCTGCTACATTACCGACTGTTGATTACAAAATAATTGAATCTTTGATATATATCATTAACAAGATGTTGTTCAATCCTGTTCAATTAATAGTATTTTAATATACTGATGGTATAGGTATAGCTTGAGCTAGCAATATACAAATTCAAATTCATATGCATATACTGATAACAGTGATAAGATATACTGTCGTATATACATATTGAATTAAGCCATGCATGATGAAGATTGATATAGAAATTTCAAAATATTATAATTTGTTATCAATACAGTTTTATAGTTTTCTAAATATAGTTAAAATGGGTTTATTCATTCATTCAAGATTGCATTTCATTGCATGCATGATAATGTATATAAAGACCAAGAGATTCTCTTGTTTCTTGTCATCCTTGTCATCCTTGGTTATTGTATATATTCTAGTGTTTATTCTATTAAAAGTTCACTTTCAACTATGTCTGATATTGAAAAGCAATCGTGGATAGATCCTGAAATAAGAGAATTAAAACCAGAACCAACTACAAACTCAAGAGTTCTTGGTACAGTTATTTCACCTCGTGGGGAAGTTATATCAGTTACTGATGTTGATGAAGCTATGAGATTTGCTAATATCGATGATATTGAAATGGATTCTGCTACAAATGCTAGAATTTTAAGAAAAATTGATTGGTATTTGATGCCTTTGATTTGTTTCTTATATGCTGTTCAATTTATGGATAAAACTTCAAATGCAAATGCTGCTATCATGGGTTTGAAAACAGATTTAAGTATGGTTGGTGATATGTATAGTTGGGTTGGTTCTGCTTTCTATTTAGGTTACTTAGTTTTTGAAATGCCTGCTTCTATGGTTTTACAAAGATTCCCATTAGCTAAAGCTACTGCTGTTTTTGTTATTCTTTGGGGTGCTGTTTTGTGTCTTCATGCTTGTCCAAATTATGCTGGTTTTATCTTTTTAAGAGTGATGTTAGGTGGTTTAGAATCAGCTGTTACGCCAGCTATGGTTATTATCACAGGTCAGTGGTATACCAAAGAAGAGCAATTTGCCAGAACTGCTTTATGGTTCTCATTTAATGGTTTGGGTGTTATTTTTGGTTCAGGAATTGCATATGGACTTTTAATCCATGAAGCTAGTTTTGGAATTGAAGGTTGGAAAATTCTATTTATTGTTACTGGCTTAATTACTGTTTTCTTAGGTATTGCAATTTTCTTTCACATTCCTGATACACCAATGGGTGCTTGGTTTTTGAGTGATGAAGAAAAGAAATTAGTTGTTCAAAGAATTAGAACAAATAATCAAGGTTTTGGTAATAAACATTTCAAAATGACTCAACTTAAAGAAGCTTTGTTAGATTATAGAACTTGGTTATTCTTTTTTTATGCTCTTGCAAGTAATATTCCAAATGGTGGTGTTACTAATTTTGGTACAATTTTAATGACCGAAGATTTTGGATTTACAGTTAAGAAGAGTCTTTTAATGGGATTCCCTGGTGGTGCAACTGAATTAGTTGGATTAACATTATTTGGTTTCATTAATAATTACATTAAACATAGAATGTCTATTGCAGTTGCTGGTATGCTTCTTTGTGTTGTTGCTTCTTGTATGTTAGCTTTTGCAAATGATTCAAGTAATACTAGATTAGCTGGTTATTATTTGCTTACACTTTCACCAATTGGTATGATCTGTGCTTTATCATGTTTCTCATCAAATGTTGCTGGACATACTAAGAAAATTACTGTTAATGCAATCTTTTTAATTGGTTATTGTGCTGGTAACGTTATTGGTCCCCAAACATTTAAGACTAATGAGGCTCCACATTATAATACTGCTAAAATTGTTATTGTTGTTTGTTTCATCGTTGCAATAGTGTTTTTATGCTTGCTTTATGCATCATATTGGCTTGATAATATAAAGAGAGATCGTATTCATAATGAGAAACTTCAAGAAGGTATTGAAACTGAAGTGTTTATGGAAAATCAAGAATTTGCTGATTTAACTGATAAAGAAAATCCACATTTTAGATACGCTTTGTAATACTTATTTTCTTTTGCATTTTATTTTATTATTCTTTTAAGTTCATAAAATTAACTTGTTATTTTTAATTTTAAATATTTTCAAATAAAAGTTTAAGCAGGTAACAGACTTAACGTATTCATCAACACGCAGGCTGTGCTAGATTTGTGGGTTCGCTTACGTAAAATTGATATTGCTCGAAATTGTGTGGCTTGATTTGTATACAATTAATTTACAACAAGTCAACTCCAATCTGTAAATAGTTATTAATTTTGTATAATTTGTATAAAGAAGAGAACAAATATTTAGAGAATTAATTAGAGATTAATTAATCATCATGAATTATTAATATTTTTTCCATATTCTCAGGTTCTATAGCACCTACTGAATGTATTTCACTTTTAGAAACTGGAAACTCTCCAGTAGAATTTACAACAATTTCATGAAGATTTGTAAAGTTAGCTAAATCATTAGGAACGTTAATATAAAATGGACCTGCTTCAGAAGTATCATCTAAGGAATAAAATATCAAATTAATTTTACAAATTGTTTCATTTAAAAAATCAATCAAATCAATATCAAATCTTTCAAATGATGTTCCAGTAATACAAACTTCTAGATATAATAATGATTTCATTGTTTTCAAATTCTTAGATAATGAATTTATAAATAATTTCAATTCTTCTTCAATGAAATATGAACATCCTACTGATAATCGAGTTAGATTAATTAATGAAGTTAATTGATTTTTTTCTAAAATTATATTCTCTAACTTTAAAGTATTCAATGAACTGGGATAACTTTCAACACATGCATTACATTCGTATGGTTGTACACGCAATGATAGAAGATTTGGTAATCGTTCAAGATATTTTATCTTAGGAGTTATAGTAAAATAATGATCTTCTGAACGAAAAATTGATATTTTAAGGTTTAAAACACATTTTGGTAACTGATATATAAACTTATTTAATGTTTCACTTGACTTGGGTATATCATCTTCTATATGCAAGGATATTGTAATATCTGTTAATTTAGATAACATTTGTAAGTTTGTAAACTGAGGTAAGCCTACTGATAAACCTATATGTAATACTTCTAATGATTCGGGTAAACTGAGTATAGAATTCGAACCTGCAGTATCATATTCACCTAAATCAAATGTTAAGTTTTTCAGATTGTGAAATTTCAAAAAATCTGTTATTGGATCTCTTATTTTCGTAGAACACTTAAATGATGTTAAATTTTTTAATGGGAAGTTTGGAATTGTAGTTAGATCTAATTCTAAACTATTAAGTTCAAGTGATTGCAAGAACTTGATATTATCTTGAAATGTATCCGAATCTCTTATCTTTACTATATGAAGTTTCAAATCTCTAAGTGATAACATTTTTGTAATTGAATTACTCTCATATAAAAAATTGGATTTAGCCAAATCATAATTAATAAAAGCAGACATCTTATTAATATATTTATTCAATTGATTTGCAACACTAACATTATTTATTGATAATACTAATTCTAATTTTGTGAATTCATTCTTGGAGACATCATTTATAAACTTAATAATATATGGATTAACATTTTTTATTTCTGAAATACTAAAGTGAAGTTCTTTATGATTAGAATTTTGATTAATATTAGATGCCCATTGTTTAATATGATTGAAATTGTTTAAAATCATATGATAATTGGTATCATCAATCGTTGGGCCACAATAAGAAACAAACAATTTATCTAGATTTGTCATTTTGGATAAAAATTTCCATTCAAGTTTATCTGAAAAACTCAAAGTTAAAAGTGTAACTTTTTCAGGATATCTGTAATAAAATTGATAAAAAAACTCTGAATCTTGTATATGTGAAACTGATATTTGATTAGTTGACACATTAAATATTTGATCGATTATATCTTCTGAATTTGAATCTGCCCAACAGTTTACTTTAGCCATTTTGAATTTAAGCTTATTTTCTTTGAGAAAACTAAATAAATGGTTTAATAATTTGATAGATGGTTTGGTTTCAAGAGCTAGAGGAACTAAATTTGTTTTCAATGATGGGAAAGATATCAATAATTGGCTACCTGATTTGTTAATCATCTTTATTTCAGCATCATTAATCAATTGAAAACAGAATCTAGTAAATGGAGAGACCGGATCATTATTGTTCAGTAATAGTTTAATGAAAGCTGAAGTTGAACAACGTGAAATCAAAGCACAGGTGAAAATCAAGTGTATTAGTTCAATTGGTAAGTCCTTGAGTATCTTTAATGGTGGCATCGTATTGTCAACTCCTGGTATTGTGAATACCTATATATGTTGTAAAAAGAAGAACAACGTGGATTGGGCCAGTTCCATTAATGTTTTTGACCAATCCCAAAAAAAGAGAAATCACCAATAACACCAATAAAATGAAACCGCCACACAGCTTCCACCTCACTGACATAAGAGGGTTCAGGTAGTCATATCAATAGAAGTTAAAGAGAAGATTGAACATGAGACTGGATAAAGGTCTATTTGTTCAATTTTGTGTACTTTTCTTAGTTTTTTAAAAATCGCAACGAACAATTAATTTCTAGCTTTCTAGTTGTTTCTCTTCTTCCTAGAAAGAACACAAAACTGCTCCTTTCCATTGTTCAATCCAAGTTTACCACCTATACCTGTCTCTTATCAGAAGAATACAGTAGGCCCATCGTGCCAGGCCAGTTGGATTGGGTCTAATCGGATCATTTCATAAATCACCATTGCATGGGCTCCATAATCTCTATCATTTCTACTATTATTATTCTTCTTTTCAGTGATATTTTCACTAATATCAATCTCAGACTCGATCTTTTCACTAAGATCTTTTCTTTCCTTGATCTTTTTACTAAGATTATCACCATATATTCATCTATTTAATTGATTATAATACCATTGCATGATCATAAACATTATAATTCATTTACTGACCTACATCATCAATATTAAGAGCTGATATCTTATTTGGTTTATCTAAGGGAACATAGTTCACCATTAACTGAATCAATTCTTGCAATTAAATAACAATTTTTTTAAATTCACTTTGAGTCAAATTATCAATTTTCTTCATTTAAAGCAATCATACCTTCAACATCTACATCTAATTCATTTACAGCATCTAATTCTCTAAAAGCCACTGAATCAAATAATCTAAGTTGAAAACGGTTAAGAAAGTCGCTTAAACCATTTTAATATCAGGTTTTTAAAAGTTGAACAGTCTCTTTCTCTCTAAACTATAATAAAAAGCAACATAATTTGATATTAAAGACAATGAAAAATATAATAATTTGATAAAAAGGAATGAACAATAAAATTTGAATCTATATTACTTCTTCATTTTCTACAAAATATTGCTAATAATTGGATAGTTAATTACCAAGGATTATCAAAATGAACCAAATGATTCCAGTTATTTCATCAAATGCTTAAATATCAGCTTTTTTTGAATCACGTTCCCGAACTAATGCTTTATATTTATCCCAATATTATCATCATTAATTGAAATTGCTATAAATAGACCATGGAGTTCTTTGCCTTTTGTACAGAATTTTCAATTTTTTCTGAAAAAGATCTTGATCAGTTATTTTCAAAACAGAATTATTGAGTATAATACCATAGAATCACTTCTATTGATCTTCAATAAACTTGGTGTAATTACATCTTCTTCTTCTGGTGTTAGACTAGTCAGCTAAAGCGCCATTTGGATCTGCTTGTGATGGATTAATTTCAAATTGTTCAGGATTGGCAGCAAAAACCTGTTCAAAATACCTAACATCAGCCTCGGTTATATTGAAATCATCACCATTTAGAGTTATATAAGAAAAAAAAAACAATAGGTAATTATGTTTTCAGCTTGCTTGAAATCAACAAAAATGGTCCATGTGCATGAGAAGAAATCAAAGTATTGAATTGATATTGTTAAGTAGAAGTTAATGGTCTGGTTGTTGAAAGTCTGTTGTATTTAATATAATAATATGTGATGGAACTAATGATTCTGCACTTGAAAAGTTGGTTATTTAATCATTAAATTTGAAGTCAGTTAAGGTAAAGATTGATCTTGTAAATTGTCTTCTTGAAATAGTCTATAGGAAGATGTTACCATTTGTTTTTCAATATATTAGATGATGAAAAACATGATATTTCTCATATTTTAAATTATCAATGATTAATGATATCTAAATGGCTTGAAGTTGAAGATGGGGCCACATCATTAACTTGAATTAAAGATTTTAATGTTGCTCTTGTTGTTTTTGTTGAGATGTTATTCAGCTGTTTAATAAATTTAGAAATGTACCAGTTTCTGATATAGTTTTAAAATATTCATCAGTTGTTTGATGTCTTTTTATCATTTGTCACTTAATGCAGCATGAACATTTTGGACTATCACCGTTGCTCTTCCAATCCAACAAATATTCATTATCCATATTCTAGGGCTAATTTTATGGTTAACTAATCTTTATAATGTTTAATTTACTTTCAGTTCTGCTTATTATGAATACTGGTTTACGCCCTATCGCTCCAGCCAATCGAATTTCTATCTCAACATGGCATAGCAGCATTTTGTATTTTTGCCACTACTTGTTCTCTTCTTTTTTTTTCATGTCCAGAATTCCATCATAGCATACTTAACCCAATAAGTTGCATAACCAATGAGTTCTATGAGTTCTTTAATTTTTAAATCACTTGAATTGATTCCAACTGAATTGCTTGATCAAATCTTTCAATGTTCAATTCTCGATAAGTGTGGTTCCACTTATTCATTTATTAAACTCATTGTATCATTACATCAAAGCAGTTATAATGATTCATTTACTAGTTTAATATTATCAATTATCAAAACAAGTAATATCAGTTTTGAGCTAGAACAAAAAATGGGACAACTTACAATTATTAATCCATCCATTAAAAGAAAATTGAATGGTATGGCAATTAAATCTAAATCACCATATCAATTATTGGGTGATCTTTTAGAAGCTTTAGCATATTTCAATGTCAAGTTTAAAAAGTTTGAATTCAAACTGGATCATAAACTTGAACAAATTCAATTAATTTATAGAATTATGGATGTTGGTTGTTATGAAATACACGCAAATAATATCAACCCTCTTATTAATTCTACTAATATTCAACCATTTTTAAGATATTCTAGATATTTCAAAACTTTGAAGTTGATCTTTCCAAACAATAGATTAAAATTTAATTTCTTAAAAGATATGATTAATTTGAATCATTTAATAATTGATTATAATGCATATTCACACAAACTTCATTCAAAGAATCATTGTGACTCTAACAATTGTAAAAGTATCCTGGATTGGTTATTAACTCCATCTAGTTCTCCAAATTTGAAAAAAGAACTTACTTCAAAGTTTGCTTTATATACAGGACAAATAAGTGATGCTTTTGTTAGTTTACTTAAAGTTGCAACTCAAAATAATTCTGTCAAGGTGAATGTTGAAGCAGTTACATGTAGCTTTCGTTGTACTACAAGTACATTCATTAGTTTGCAAAGATATATAACTAGATTAACATTTATTGAAAATAACATTCGTAAAAACACCACTGAAGTGATCAATAGTTTACCAAGGTTAGCGGGATTAGATATATGGACTTCATTTACATCTAATTTTTTTGATTTAGATAATTTTGAAAGATTAAGCTTAACAATAAATTCAATTCCAATGTTTAGATCTAAGAAATTAATATATTTAGAATGCAATATACAAGAATATTCTCTTGATGCAAATTTCTCAAGATTTCCAAATTTAAAAACATTAATAATCAAATTATCATTTAAAGTTCCTTATCTAATTACATTTCCAAATAAGTTACAATTTTTAGATATGAATTTTAATACAGAGATTTTAAACTGGTATCCTAGATTTGAAAATCTAAATGAGTTGAAAGATTTAAAGAAACTTAATGTAAAGTCCAAAGATGAAAATCAATTAAAGTTTATTATTAACAATTGTCTACCAAAAAATTCAATTCTTCAATTAACTACTGGATTATCATATGATATATTTACTTTAAACGTGAATACTGGGAAACATTTCAAGAATTTGAAATCATTAAATGATCCCAATATTCAAATCGATAACTTAGATTCATGGCGTTTTTCTGATTCAATTGAATCATTAGTATTAACTATTGGTAATTTAAGCAATTTAAAGTTTGATTCCTTGAATTCACTAACTTATCTTTCAATTACTATTATTAATCCAATTAAATTACAAAATTTCCATAATGAATTAAAGAAATTATCAAATCTTTCAACATTCAAAGTTTCAATTCCAGGTGTTAATTTAATTGATCTAAACTTTTTTATGACTGAATCAATTAAGAAATTGTGTATTTGTCTTGTATTATTTGAAGAGTCATCAACTGAAATTGTTAATGTTCAATTTCCTAGTATACTACCTTATCAATCAAATCTAGAAGAAGTTTGTTTAAGTTATAAAGTATTAAAAGATCTTACAGAAAATCCAAGAAACAATCCCCTGACTGTTCACTTACTTGGTCATCAGTACTTCTCCACCTTAATGAATATTCATGATTCAGATTTTTTGTTAAATGTTATGTTTAATTAATTTTTAAGACAATTCTTCATTTATTTTTAGTTCTATCTTATGTTATTGTCCACCGGTTTAGACTTCTAGTTATTTTTTATCAATCTCTGTTTTTATACTTAATTGTTTACATATGTATTTACTGTATTTCATAAAATCTTTCCCGCTGAAATCACTTTCAGAGCGATTTGATCTAAATTTAATAGCAATATAGTATTACTATATTACTATTACTGTAGAGTCTAGACTGTAGTATATGAGCTCGATCGAGCTAGGTTAGATTATCAGCAAAGACTATAAATTGAAATATTGGAAAAAAACAAGTTACAAAAAATAAAAAGAATTAACAAAAAATGAGAACACTATAGATATAGAGATTATTAAACTACTCTAGTAAAACTAACATCATTATTATCAACAGATATTCTGAATCCAGAATTAATGAATTTTCTACTTGTACTAGGCCTCAAGTATAGTTTTAAAATACCTTCTAACTTGTAATGAACTTTAACTTGCAAGAATTTCAAATCAACTGGAATTTTAGTTTTAAAGAAAATCAATTCAATTTCACCTTCAGGATTAACTACTTCATTATAAACTGTTTCTTCTTCTTTAAAATAATCCGAATGTTCAAGGCTTAAAGTTAGAGGTTCATTTTTATTAAGAATAACAGTACATGATTTCAATGTACCAAATTTAATTAAACTTAAATCTAATTTATTTGAATAATCATATATATTCATTATTAAATCAATAATTGGGAAATCAAAATTAAATATAGATGTTGGTTCATCATTGTTAAACATGGTTATATCTACTCTTTTCTTCTTCCCCTCCGAACTTTCATCGTTCCATTTTTTAGGTTTCATTGCATTAACCTTATATCCATTCAAAGCCATTGATTCATGAAATTGAACACAATTAGCAATATCTAAATTCTTAGTTTCAATACAAAATTTAAACTTCAATCTTTTATAATTAGCATTAAACCATTGACAATTTTCAGTATTCAATATTTGTCTAAGAGGACTAATCATTTTTTCTAATATATAAGAATGAGCTTCTTCTCTTTTATATGATATAACAGTATGTGAATCAAGATCCCATGAAGGAAAAATATTCAGAATTTCTTGAATAGACTTCAAATTGAAAAGCATGAACTATTACATGTTTTATATCAAAAAAATAATCTATTTGTGTAAATTTATATAAAGACCGATAATAAAATAATCTGTCTAAACAAGCAACAGATGGAAATGAGTCATTATTTTTATAACTTAGAAAGTGATATGGTGGTTCTTCTGAATCACTATTCCACATCTCACATTGCTCTAAATATATTGTTGTAACTGTAGAAGGTATTACCATATCATGAGGAAGATGTGAATGTATGAAGACAATATTTTCTAATGAATTTAATAAAGAAAGATCTAATTCCAGAGCTGCAGAATTATAATTTTGAAGAACTAACTTTTTTAAAGATTTATTATTGAGAGCTATTAAATCCTCAAAGTCCATTAGAACTTGTAAAAAAATTAATCTGTTGGCATTCGGAAGCCATTCCAAAAATGGTGGCCCAGATACTCTATCTAATGAAAGATGAAGATTTCTTATATATGATGAAAGTGGATTTAATTTAACATGAGAGTCGTCCAAATCTGCAAATGAACAATCTAATCTAACTTTAACATTAGGTCTCTTTCTTTGATATTTATCTAAATCAACTTCAAGTAATTCCATTTCATTGTTAATTTCTTCAGTTTCCGAATTTTTTCGATAGTCGTAGACCCAGTGGATAACTAAGTTTTTTAGATTTGGAAAATAATTGAGATTATTATAAGCGTTATTAAACTCCAGATCATGATAATAACCTAGAAGTTCAATGATTCTTACTGAATTAAAGTTTTCATATTGAATTATATTGTCATATAAGCGTAAATTTAAAAGTTTTTGCTTAATATTAATATTATTAGATGAAGAAGAAGAATAAGAATCTATTTTAATATTTTTAAAGCTATTAATCAATCTATTAAAAGGTCCTGTTTTTTCATAGCAGCTTTCAACTTGCATACAATCGAATTGTAAAGGTTCTTTCTCTAACATTGTTATTAATGATCTTGCATAAGTAGATTCATATGGAACCATTCCATTGATACCTTTAACTTGAATTCTTCTCTTGGAATCATGTAAAATAAACGTTTTATCTTTTAAGGCCATTATTAAAATTTTATCAAAATCTGTATGAACACCTAATATATCAGCAATTTCATCTAATGTAAGAATTGAACAGACAGTTGTTGCCATTATATCTAATATAATTTCTGATGGCAAAGTGATTATAAATTCAATGAATTCAGAAGTTGGATAAACAACCTTCAGTTTTCCTGGAGATACATCCTCTTTTCCAACAGGAGCCAATGAAGTGGGCATTGTAGGATTGAAATAAAGTCCTTAAGTTTCCATGCTTGAAAAAAAAGAGAGGAAGGGCAAAAAGTGAACTGCCAATTTAAGAATTAAGAATGTAGTTTAAAAACACACGAAATAAAACTGCCGATTTTGAACAAACAGACGCCAGTACACCAGTATTACTAAATTCCGATTGAGAAATATATCACGTGCATTATCGGAAGTTCTAATTATTATGATTCAGTGATTCAGTGGTCAGTGGTCACTGGTCACTATATTACATATATTTTAATAATATTTAAATACAAATTTATAAACTATATCTGAAATGTGGATTTTCTTTATCAGTCAAATCAGCAAATTCTTGATTCTCCATAAAATATTCAGGATCAATACCTTCTTCAAGTTTTTGTTTATGAATACGATCTCTATTTTTATTATCAAGCCAATATGATAAATAAAGTAGAATCAAAAATAAAACAGATAAAGCAAAACAAACAACAATAACAATTTTAGCAGTATTATAATGTGGAGCTTCACTAGTTTTAAAAGTTTGAGGTCCAATAATATTACCAACACAATAAGCAATTAAGAAAAATGCATTAACTGTAATTTTTTTAGTATGACCAGCAACATTTGATGAAAAGCATGATAAAGCACAAATCATACCAAGTGGTGAAACATTAATTAAATAAAGTCCAGCTAATTTTGTATTTCTTGAATCACCACCAAAAGCTAACATACAACCAGCAGCAATACAAAAAGTCATAACACTGACACCAATTGCCATTCTATGTTTAACGTATTTATTAAGTAGACCAAAGAGAGTCACTCCAACTAATTCAATTGCACCTGAAGGTAAATTCATTAAAAGACTTTTCTTAGCTGTATAACCAAGATCATCATTTAATAAGATTGAAGAGAAATTAGAGATACCACCATTTGGAATATCACTTGCAATTGCATATAAGACGAATAACCAAGTTCTATAATCTAAACAAGCTTCTTTAAATTGACTTAATTTAAAATGTTTATTACCAAAACCTTGATCATTTGATCTAATTCTTTGAACAACTAATAATTTTTCTTCTCTAGTTAAAAACCAAGCACCCATTGGAGTATCAGGAACATGAAAATAAATTGCAATACCTAAGAATATAGTAATTAAACCAACAACAATAAATAAAACTTTCCAACCTTCAATTGAATAACTATCTTGATGGATTAAAAGTCCATAAGCAATTGCTAAACCAAATATATTACCTAATCCATTAAATGAAAACCATATAGCAGTTCTTGAAAATTGTTCAGCTTTAGTATACCACTGACCTGTGATAATAACCATACATGGTGTAACAGCCGATTCTAAACCACCTAACATTGTTCTTAAAAAGATAAAACCAGCATAATTTGGACATGCATGTAAAGTTAAAACAATACCCCAAAGAATAATAAAGACAGAAGTAGCTTTAGCTAGTGGGAATCTTTGTAAAATCATTGAAGCAGGCATTTCAAAAGCTAAATAACCTAAATAAAATGAAGAACCAACCCAACTATACATATCACCAGCCATATGTAAATCTGTTTTTAAACCCATAATAGCGGCACTTGAATTTGAAGTTTTATCCATGTATTGAATAGCATATAAGAAACAAATCAAAGGCATTAGATACCAATCAATCTTTCTTAGAATTCTGGCATTTGTTGCAGGATCAATTTCTAGACCTTCAATATCTTGAGCATAGTTCATAGCTTCATCAACATCAACACCAGTAACGGAGATAGCATTTGGAGAAATAACTGTATCAATAGCATTACTTTTAACATCAATAGTGTGTATGTTTGGAGCAGAACTGATTCTAGTTTGTAATTCTTTCACTTCTGAATTGTTTTGTTGTGATTCTTTCTCTAAATCTAAATCAGACATTATTATGATAATTTTTGAGTTGGAAATTGTGCAAATTGTGAAATCAATAAATTACATACATTTTCAAATTTTCAAAGATTGAGGAATAACTGTTTCTTATATAACTTCTTCTCTAAAACAATTGAGGAACTATATCACACGTTGTCTGATTCAGTTTAAAGCATTTTATTTGTCTTATCACCTCCAACATGCATCGATAATACGACATTTAAAGATCCAGCTTATCAGTTGCTTCTTGCATCAAAGGCAGCGTTCAATTCAAAACGGAGAATTCAAGCTAGGAGATCCCCATGCATTGGCCCATTGGGACTAACATGAGTGAACATCTTAGATATTCTTATTATCTTATAGAAATTAGAATCAATATGATGAGGCAATGAATCGTTAAAAAAATTATTGGATTATAACAATTGTAATATACGTTAATTATTATATGTATGAAGTTTGAACCAAGAATAAGATCGAGGAAATAAGAAAAGCTTGGAATTAATGACATATGGTTAACTGTTAATTATTATTGTTTTCAATGTAGGAAAAAAGCAAGATAATTCAATTAAGAATTTGATTTGTTGATTTTATTAGGGTAATTGCAACATTAGGCCGGCGCTCGAAATAGAGATTCACTCATTTGTGCCGTGCCATTTCACCAGCAAAACTCCTTAGTAACTTTCACCCTCTCAAATTAGAGCCTGATTCCGGAATGGCTGGGAAGTTGGAACAGCTTTTTTGAAGATTTTTTGAAGTTGAACCAAAAACCAAATACTTTATAGAGAATTCTTTTCAGTGAAAGGGAATCATTCAATCAATATTTCATCATCATGACCAAAATTCCTCTTGTAGACTTTTATTCCTTTCCAAGTTCCAGTTCCAAATGATATTGATCAAGTGAAATCATAGAACACGTTCCTGATGTTCCTGATGCCTCTAAATGAAATCATTATGCAAAAATATATACGAGCTAGCTAGGAGTTCCGGAAATAAGCTAAGAAGAAGTGGTACTATTTCAACTAAATTTATCTGGAAACAAGCTGAGTTAAACAATCTTAATAATGAACAAAAACTATAAGAGGTTAGTTAGGACGACTGGTTGGTGTTTCTAAATTACTTTCTTTTTCATTACCTTTAATATTTGAAACAACAAGTGTCTCAAGAGCATCAGATTCATATGTGGAAAGAGCAACAAAAGCATTGATTATAATTTTAAAACATTGAAGACAACAAAAGATATGATAATGGATTTGAAGATGAATCAATGATTTCTCAATTGTTCATTTGTTTATGAATTTTTAAATGAATCTGAAGAGAACACATTAGTTATATCATTTAGTTAACTTGATATGCTTGTGGTCATCATTTAATTGGTTTTTTGTGCTTTGGATGCATTACTAGTTGAAATTTATAACTTCTTAATATAATTTTACTTAATTTAGTTTTAATACCTTTAGAGAATGAAAAAGAGAACAACTATTTTGTTTCTCTAAATGATCAAGGTTTCACATCATAAATCAGTCTATTAATGGCTTTTGCAGTATTGAACTACAGTATTAGGTGAGATTGAATTACTATCAAAGTCAAAGAAAGTTGGAAGAAAAATATGGATCTTACATTTGTACTTGAAGAATCTGATTTACATTTGTTTATGAACTTGCTGAAGATATTGTATACATTTAATGTAAAATAAATAAACAAACAAAACTAATTTAAAAAAGAAATACAAAACACCAAAAACTTTCTACTAGTAAACAACAAGTAAATAGTAAAATATAAAAAGAACTAAAGAAATATAATCAATCTATGACCATAGTAATGTAAGAATCTTCCAGCCTCTAACCTTTTCAAGTGGTGGTTCTGGATTTTCACGAACATCTCTGAATAATGGTTCTAAATTAACTTCATGAGGTCTTAGATATCTAGTACCTTTATAAAATTTCCAAAAGAAATATAAACCAAATGATAATGGGAAGATAAAATATGAACTAAAGAATGAACTAATTTCAAATTCTCCATGAATAAAGTTAACAAATCCACCAGTTAATAAAAACAAAGAAAAGAAGAATAATGAAATCCAAGCTGCAGCTGGTGCAAATCTAATTGAATGTGGTAATTCACTTCTTGGAATTCCTTGAGCTTTCATGGCTCTAGTCAAATGAATATGATTAACTGAAATTAAAATCCAACCCCATAAAATATTAGCTGAAGTTAAATCCTGGAACCATGCAAAAACATTTGCAGCTGCTGTAGAACAATTCATATAAGCTAATGGCATAAAAGCAGCAACAAAGATTAAACCAACCCATGGAATACCTCTTTTAGTTGTTTTTAAGAAAATTTGAGGAGCTTGATGTTTAACAGCTAAAGCAAACAGAGTTCTTGAACCACTAACAATTGATAAATTAGCAGCAGAGAAAGCAGATGTTAAAACAGCAGCATTAATGATATCTGGCAACACTTTAATACCTGCATTTTGTATAGCAACAACAAATGGAGAATTTTGAGCATTACCTGAGGATGATGCAATTTGTTCATTATTGGAAGAAATAATTAGAGTTAAACAAAACACAGTAGACATCATCAATATACCAACTCTTATGAAAATTCTTTTACATGCAGTGAAAACAGTTCTACGAGGAAAATGAGTATCAGCACATAAAGTAGAAGGAGCTGAAGTACCACCATAAGCATAAACAACAGAAGCAATTTCTTTCCAGAAAGCAACAAACTTACCCTTGTTACCATCAAAAAGATATGCATTGAATGGACCAGGATCTTTCCAATATCTAAATCCAATTGTTTCATGATTTGGACCACCACCAGAAGTTATAACAATTGAAACAATAATCAAACCGGTTAATAACATAACTTTAATCATAGCAAAACCAAATTCAAGTTCACCATAAAATCTCATTGAATAAGAATTAGTAGCAATAATAATCACAATAATAATAGTAATCCAAATTGCTTGATTTAAATCAGACCAATATGAAACAACAATAGCAGCAGCAGAAATTTCACCAGGCATGATACTACCCCAAACTGAAATATAACCATAAGAAAAACCCCAAGCTTCATCAACAAATTGTTCTAAATGACGAACAGAGGCAGATGCAACAGGCATCAAAGCTGCCACTTCAGCTAGAGCCATTTGATTTAAACCAACAACAGCACAAATAATAGCATAAGCTATAAACATACCACAAGGACCAGTAACAGCTAAAGTTCCTCCTGATGACAAAAATAAACCTGTACCAAAGACACCCACTAGGGCAAACATTTGAATATGTCTTTTTAAAAGAAACAAAACAGTTAGTATTTGGTATTCACTGAAAATAACATAAACTGGATTAGCTTAGGGTAAAATTGATTTAGATACATACCTTTGTTTAAGAGATGGTTTCAAGTGTTTTCTATCTTTTGCAAAAACATCATTAACTTCAGCAACTTCAACTTCAACTTGATTCTTTTCTAGATCACCTTTTTTTTCATTAACACTAATAACTTCAACTGTTGTACCTTGCTGATTTGATTCATCAGAATCAGATTTGGAACTAAATTTGGATGTTAAACCATCAACGAAGCCCATGATTTGAATTTGATTTTTAAAAAAGGTAGCAAGATTATTTTTTCAGTTTCAAGCGGATAACCACCAATTTATATATGTCGTATACTTTCTATAGCTGCTGTGGTGCACGAACATCTGGAACTGGGATCCCTAGTCCCTATAGATTATTATATCAGCATGATTTTTAATTATTTGTAATGTATATTGTCTTCTCTTGAGCTTATAAGATATCAAAGAAAGAAAGGTCCACCGTTGTGGCGGATATCAGCCGATATATGTTTTTTTTTTCATGAATCATTCATTATCTCAATTTATCTGCAAAGAACTATAATAATGTATAATGTTAGATATGGAAGCATATATTGTATTAATTAATT
Organism: Ambrosiozyma kamigamensis; assembly: GCA_030572235.1. Taxonomy (NCBI): domain Eukaryota; kingdom Fungi; phylum Ascomycota; class Pichiomycetes; order Pichiales; family Pichiaceae; genus Ambrosiozyma; species Ambrosiozyma kamigamensis. The sequence goes on along the minus strand of JAJLZM010000003.1, from coordinate 115,461 downwards.
ATAGGTGTGAATTTTCTATAAGATGGCGTATAGTTTAAGTGATGTGAACATATGTTATAACTACAATTAAATAAGAAGAGAAAGTGGTAAAGATGACGTGGAATCAAATTCAATCAATGAGATGTCAATAGCACGGGCTGCCTAACCACGATATTAACACATAAAAAATGTAAAATAGATATGCATGTTATCATTGATATATATGATAATTTAAACTTGTCTGAATCAGTGCATGTATAAACAAATTAACAAAGATAACAAGATTAGATTACTTCAAATTAATTGATTGATTTTCTATATATCATGACGGAAACCAACCGATATTAAGATATTTGATACTCTACCTATTAGGAGTGATTGTGGTGATTGAGGTTGAAACATACATATGGTTGATGGGATCATCGTGATGATTAAATTAACAGTGGTGGTGTAGCAGAGTACCACCACAAGTTGAAGAAATAGATAAGAAAAAAGAGAGCCCACACTTTAAATCTGTTGCCGAGTTTATTGCCGTGCCGAGTTCTCTCGACGACTTTTCTTGGTTTCTCTTCGACTTTTGGAGTTTTGAACATGTAATTAATTCTGGCTGTAATTAAGAGTCTAGGATACACAGTATCTTGAGTTGTGATTATGATAATCAAAATATTAATTCAAGGTTCAAGTTTGAGAAGTATGTTGGGTCAGTTTGATTTCGCTGTCTCTCAATAAAGTTTCCACAATTTACACACAGTAAGATAAGCCCTGATTTACGTAACTAATTCAAACTTCATAATTCATATAATATTAAAGACATATAGATACAAAACACAGTTTTAAGCATAAAGTCACAGTATAAAATTAACTAACTAATAATCTCTTAAAATCTTATTTAATTCTTCTCTTTTAACACAATTTTCAATCTTAAAAGAAGCAGCTAATTCATCTAATTCTTCAAATGATAAACCTTCATATAATTCAGCATATTCATGTTGAAAATATTGAGATAATAGCATGTATCTTAACACTAATGGAACATAATAATCAATACCCCTAAATTGTGGATATAAAGCTTTATGATATTTCTCAGGAATAACATCTCTAAAATGATTAGTAACAAGTTTATAAATCTTTTCATATTCAGGTGAAATATCATTACCCCATTTATCTAAACCTAAATCTTTCTTTTTAATTAACCATTTACCAAAAACTTCATAAAATTTAGAATTTGGATTAACATAAGTTAAACCTTGAAATCCAATATCTTTATATAACCAAATTGACCAACCAATTGGTGAACCATCACCTGAAGGATCACCATGTTTATAAACTTCTAATTGATCTTTTAATACATGGTATCTAGCTTTATTGATTTCATTTGGATTTGGATTACCTCTTTCAATAGAATCATAAACTGGACCAAATTCACCATTCCAAACAGCTAAACCATTTTCTTTCATATATGCAATCTTTTTTTCATATTGAGTTTTTAATTTTAATTTTTGTTCTTCTGCTCCTGTATAAATTTCATTTAATGGGAAACCAAATGTTGAATAATCATGAATTGCAAAAACAGTTTTTGGGAAAACTTTTGAAGGATTTTCTGGAAATGCACTAAAATCCATTGCATATGTATTACCGTCTAAGAAAAATAAATGATTATTATCATATTTTCTAACTTCATTTTGAACTCTTAAATAAAAATCAATTAATTTTGATTGAACACTTGAAGCAGGTTCATTTAATGGATTATAACCAGCAACCCAAACATTATCTTTATAATGATCAGCAATCTTACCCCATAGATTAACAATTGCATCTTGAAATACTTTAAAGTCCCAGAATAATGCTTTATGAATTGCAGAATCGCAATGCCAACCTTGATTTTGACCACCTGGTACAGTATGTAAATCTAAAACAGTATAAATTCCATGTTTTGAACAAGAATCAACAATAGCATCTAATCTTTTAAAACCTTCAGGTTTAATTTGAAATAAATCACCTTCATCATCAATAAAATGTCTATAATTAAAAGGAATTCTTAAACAATTTAAATTTAATTCAGTTTTATAAAAAATTGCATCTTTTTCAGTCCAAAAATATTCATAAAATTTATTAAAAAAATAATCAAATTTTTCTTTACCAATTGTTTTTTCTAATACTTTTTTATGTTCAGTTTCATGACCTGGATAACCTGTAATGAAATTTTCCATATTTAAATGACCACCTGTTGCAGCACCTTTTAATACAACTGGGTTGCCTTCACCATCAATTATTTTTGTACCTTTAACTGTTAAGAAAGACATAATGACTGTAAGATGACAATTGAATCCATTATATAATTGTAAATTTATCAAAAAGATGGAGAAACTGGGTTATTTATAAGTAATTAATGAAACAGTGTGGTTATAATTGTTCTTTTATTAAGCATGATCATTACCACTTTACGAGCCATAATACGGCAAGACTTCCCCATAAAATAACATTTCCACGTTTCAACAACATAATATTGTAAGGTGGTATCACATCATGGTTAATCTGGATACTTTTCTTCTGGTATTGTATTTCTTGATAGATTAACTAACAATTTTGTGAATTTAAAAGAATTAATTTAAATTACGTAATAAATAAAAAAAAAAAAAAAAAAACTGCACCGCCACAATCACCAGCCACTTCCACCAGCCACAGTCGTATAAGGAATTTCAAAAGGTTCAAAAACAACAGTTTCAGAGGAGTTTACGTTGAAACTGGTGTTAACTCTGCTTTGCCAGTCATATATCTCAATTTCCCACCTGCTACAAGAGATAGTAACCATCCCCAGCTGTTTTTGTTATCTTTGTTGAGTGAAAAATGAGTGCTGGTTTATTTCAAGAACCAAAACAATTCTTTTTAGAATATAATTCAACAATATTCAATTTAATTGAAGAATTGAAAAATAATACAACAACTTATTTAAATATCCCTCAATCTTCAATCTTTCCAATTCAAATCTCTGTATCTTTAATTTTAGGTTTATTACCAATAATTTTTATTATAATAAGGAAAACAACTAAAAATTCACTTGAAAAACCAAAGAAATTTGAATTATCAATACCTGATGAAGCTAAACCTAATTGGAAAGGTAAAAGATTAACTCCTCCTTCAATTTATCAACACGATGATCCTGATTTCATTTATTGTTATTGTCCTGCAACTTCACAATATTTAGGTAAATTTAAATCAAATAATAAAGAAGAAATTGATTTAGCTATTTCAAATTGTAAAAAAGCTCAAGTTAATTTTTATAATGATCCTTTATTTAATTCTAAAAAGAAACAATTCTTAAAAACTTTAAATAAATTTATTATAAATAATCAAGATTCAATTGCAAGAGTTGCATGTAGAGATTCAGGTAAAACAATGATTGATGCTTCAATGGGTGAAATTATGGTTACTTTAGAAAAAATAAATTGGATTTTACAAAATGGTGATGATACTTTGAAACCTTCTACAAGACCTGGTTCATCAAATTTATTTATGAAATATAAAAAAGCTGAAGTTAGATATGAACCATTAGGTGTTGTTGGTGCTTTAGTTTCATGGAATTATCCTTTCCATAATTCTTTAGGTCCAATAATTGCATCTGTTTTCACAGGTAATGGTATTGTTATTAAATGTTCTGAAAGAGTTAGATGGTCAACTGAATATTATATTAATATTGTTAAAACTGCTTTAAAAATTTGTGATATTGATGATGATTTAGTTCAATTAATTTGTTGTTGGGGTAAAGATGGTGATTTAGTTTCCTCTAATACTGGTTTTCAACATTTAACTTTTATTGGTTCAAGACCAATTGCTAAAAGAGTCGTTCAAAAAGCAAGTGAAGCTTTAACTCCGGTTGTTGTTGAATTAGGTGGTAAAGATGCTGTTATTATTTGTGATGATTATATGAAAAAGAAAGGAGTTGAATCAATTGCATCCGTTTTAATGAGAGGTACATTTCAAAGTGCTGGACAAAATTGTATTGGTATTGAAAGAGTTATTGTTTCAGGTGATTTAAAAAATTATGAAAATTTAATTAGTTTACTAAACTCTAAAATTGATAAATTAAGATTAGGTTCAGATATTGATCAATCTGAAGAAATTGATATGGGTGCAATGATTATGGGAGATCCTAAATTTGAAGAATTAGAAAGTTGGATTGATGAAGTTGTTAAATTAAATCAAGGTAGATTATTAGCAGGTGGTAAAAGATATAATCATCCAAATTACCCTCAAGGTCATTATTTCCAACCAACTTTATTAGTTGATTTAAAGTCAGATGCTAAAATTGCACAAAATGAAGTTTTTGGTCCAGTGTTATCAGTTTTTTATGCTGAAAATGATTTAAAAGCTGTTGAAATTGCAAATTCAACACCATTTGGTTTAGGTGGTTCAATTTTTACAACAAATTTCAAATTAGCTAATGAATTAATTAAAAAATTAAATGTTGGTAATGTTGCAATTAATGATTTTGCAACATTTTACGTTTGTCAATTACCATTTGGTGGTGTTAAAGAATCTGGTTATGGTAAATTTGGTGGTGAAGAAGGTTTAAGAGGTTTATGTATTGAAAAATCAATTTGTTATGATAAATCAAGTTTAATTACTACTTCAATTCCAAAAGTTATTGATTATCCTATTAATAATGGTAAAAAAGCTTGGGGTTTTGTTTCAAGTTTAAATAAAGGTGGTTATGATCATAGTTTAATAGAAAAAGTTAAAGCTATTTGGGGTTTAATTAAAAATTCTTGATTACTATATTATTTTTTTATTGTTTTAATGACTTTATGTTTTCTTTCATTCATTGTTTTTCATTAAATTTTTTACTCTCTCATTGGTTTATTTTTATTTTTGTTAGTTTGTTTTTGTTTTCCTATTATAGTTCACTTTTCTTTTTGAGTTTCTTCCTTTCATTTAATTAATTACTTTGTTTTTGTTGAAAAAAAGCTTATTTGTATCTGTATATATTTTACATGATTTTAGAAATGCAAATAGTAAACGTAAACTTAAATGGGCTATCTAATATATACAAAAACAAAAAAAATAAACTCATTTAAATGACTTTTCAACAGTTTTATAAACATCATTTAACTTATCAGTATAAGTTTTATATAACTTATCAACATCAGTAGTCAATTTTTTCAAAATGTCTTTTGAACCATCAACTTTTTTCAAATCTTTCATAACTTTAGCTCTTAAACTAATTAATGAATGTAAATTTGAATTATCTTTTGAAAAATGATCTAATGCGTGTTTTAATTCTTTTGATTGTTTCAATTTAATATCTTTAGTTGATTGATTAGCTAATTTAATTTTCAATAATTGATTATTTTTTGGATCTAATTCAGGAGTTAAATTTAAATTTGCAGCTAAAATTGATGATATAATTCTTTTTGAATTATTTGGATCAAATACAGTAATATTTAAATTTTTATTTTGTAATGAAGTTGCAGCTAAATCAGTAAATTTATATTTCTTTTTATCAATTTCAATTATTAAATTATTGAAAATTGTTGGATTTTCATTGCCAATTTTAATTTCAGTAGTTTTTTTATTAAATAATTCAAATGATTTTTTAAAACTATTTTCTAAATTTTTTAGTATTTCTTTTGGATTGATTTCTTCAATTACTTCTTCTGGTTCTTCATTTGAACCTTTCTTTGATTTTGATGAAGAACCTTTATCTTTCTTTTTAGCTTTAGCTAATTGTATAGAAGTTGTTGAAAAATAATATGAATTTAATAGTGGAGAAATTGGTTTTATATTTGAATTGAATACGACTTTTTTAGTGCTTTGAGATAAACTTGTTTTTGGAATTCTAAAGATGTAATTTCTGAACATTTTCGTTTCCTTTTTGGTGTTTTTCCTTATTGAAATAGATTTTGTTTCTTCAAAGGTTTTGATGAATTTTGTGGTCATTTTCGAACTTTTGTAATGTGCCACTCGCGCGCCGCACGGGTGTATCACGTGTTGAAATAACGTGCTGTGGCTAAGCTTTTTAATTCAATTTGATTGGTTGTAAACATGTAATTGTCTTAGATCCCTGGCTGAAAGTTTACGAGGTAAAAAGAATTAGATATAGTCGTGTTAAAATAGAATCCGTATACTCCGAATATCTGTAATGCCTAATAATAGTAATATTATAAGTAGATCAAGTAGTGAAAATCAAATGAACGTAGGTGAAGGAGCAAAAAGTTAAGATTTGGCTACCATTACTGTAATGTTGCATTCCAATATTAAAATTCATTTAACCTATGGTTGAAACTGCTAGAATTTACAAATAGTAATTCTTATATATGATGGTTTATGATTTTTATTATTAAAAATACGTGTACATCAATGCTATGGTTAATCCTTTAAATAAGTTTGAAAACCGAGACAAAAACGGTTTTCGGTTCAAACATTACAATTCTTTATAACTTATCAGGTATATTACCGTATATAGCTGGACTGAAATTAATATTATATAATTAAGGAAGAACAACTATATCATATATATGCTTAATCTTAATCATCATCAGCTAATTATTAATATTTTATATATGTTATCATCAATCAAACTATATAACTTTGAACAAAAAATATATAGCATGCACTGCATATAAAAAAAGTTAGTATAACTGAGTGAGTTCTAAAGATGATACAAAAGGGTTGATTTGGTTTCTCCTATTATCCTATATAGAAATCTAGCTATATATACTAAGCGTTAAAGCTTCACATGATGAAATCATTTTAATTAAAAGGGGTTAAATCACGTTTACTGAGTAATGAAATATTATCCCTTTTTATTAACGCCAATCCCCCATAATTAATTCGTAGATTAGCTACCGGTGTACATATAATTGAACTTATTCAGAATTTATATATAATTAAATGAATTAAATTTCAGTGACCCTCCAAATTTCATTGATTATATATTGTAATCATAATTATATAGATTTATATAGCTAGATATATGTGTGATAATGTGTCTGATTAATGGAGTCAACTAACAAGTTACAACGTACGGACAATAACAAAAAAAAATAATTAATCAAAGATGGAAATACAATCGACCACAATATATATATATATAATTTCAGTGAAATATATATATATACAGTACCATGACAATATATATATATACTATTATATACCAGCTGCATGTGCCATGTACCCATATATATATATAGCAACTAATATATTATATCATTGACTACAGCAGTGGTTGCAATGCTATTAATTTGGAATTATACTGAATATAGCTATTTCATCCATAATTTTGTCAAGACTATTAATATGTCCAATAATTTATTTATCGTATTTTATTCCTTATATATATATACGATACAATTGATAAATTCACTTATATATATATAGAGTACGTTATATATATACAAGCTAGTGTAGTTGTATACCAGCCAAGCATGGCCATCTCATCTATATATATTTTGTTATACTCGATCTGCATGTGAAACCATAGTTTCCCAAATGTGGTTATATTTTTAAAAGTTACATATTAAATTATATATAAATTAATTAAATTAATTATAATAATTAATTATATAAGTTATAAATTAAACGATCTTCGATATATATCCAGATTGACATCCTTTATAATAACGGAAAGTTACTGGCAGCATGGCTGTTAATTGATAGCTCCAGCTCCAATCTGGATGGAGCACTTTTCTTGATTTCCAGTGATTTCCAGGATAGGATAAAAATAAAGTGTATATATAAAGAGTGTTATATACCAATTAATTAAAAGGTTACAGATTGTCTATTATATTATATATATAATTGAATGTATATAAATTTAATTCGATCATATTTCATCGACTAATTTCAGTGCATATATATATATGCATGTTATATACAAAGACTGCATACATATATACACATACACGTATATACGTACATTTATATATTATTTGCTTATATATATTTATAATTTATTTTTATTTACAAATTACAATTAATATATAAACTATATATATATATAAAACCCCAGTTTTAATATTGTTTGCTTATATATTCGATCAGTAAGTTTTTTAAGATCGATTAATACGACGATTATAGATTTGCTTCAAATTTTCGTTAATATAAATAGTCCAGCAATTTCCTTCTATCTATTGTCCAGAATCCTTCTAGTTATAATCAGGGAATAATTCAATTCTATACATAACTATATATAAAGAATTATATCTTTACTCTGTTCATTGTTTAGAGGAATATTAGTTGCTTCGATCATCAACGTTTAATCCCTTTTTTCTATATCATGTCTGCCATTACTGTTACTGGATCTTTAGCTGCCACCACCACCACTGAATCAACTACAACTGCCCCAGTTAAAGCAACCCCAAAGAAGAAGATTACTACTCTTAATTTAAAGAAATTTACAAAAGGTTTAACTGCTACAAATACAATTGGAGAAGAATTTAAAGTTCCAGATTATGCAATTAGAGATATCTTAAAATCTGTTCCAGCAGAATGTTATGAAAGAAGATTAACTACATCATTCTACTATGTTTTCAGAGATATTGCAGTCTCTGCCATTTTCATGTATATTGGAAATAAACTAGTTCCTATGGTTCCTTATTCATTCTTTAGAGGTTTATCATGGTTCATTTATTCATTTATTTTATCTTTACCTTACACTGGTATGTGGGTTTTGTCTCATGAATGTGGTCATCATGCATTTTCAGAATATCCAATGATAGATGATATTGTTGGTTGGTTTTTACATTCATATTTATTAGTTCCTTATTTCTCATGGAAATACACTCATAGTAAGCATCATAAAGGTGTTGGTAGCATTGATAGAGATATGGTTTTTCTTCCATATACTAAAGAAGAATTTGTTCATGATAGACATATTGAAGGTATTTCATTAGAAGAAATTTGTGCTGATTCACCAATTTCTACATTATATGGATTAATTTTACAACAAATTGGTGGTTGGTGGATGCATTTAGCTATTAATGTTACAGGACAACAATATGAAGGTAAATCTGGTTTTGAAGTTTCACATTTTAATCCAACTGCACCATTATTTGAAAAAAAAGATTATTGGTATATTGTTTTATCAGATATTGGTGTTTTACTTCAGTTATTTGTTCTTTATGAATGGATTCAAATATTTGGTAAATTTAATTGTTTCATTAATTGGTTCTTACCATATCTTTTTGTTAATCATTGGTTAGTTTTCATTACTTATTTACAACATACAGATATTACATTACCACGTTATGAAAATAAAGAATGGAACTTTACAAGAGGTGCAGCTGCTACAATTGATAGAAATTTTGGTTTTGTTGGTTGGTTTTTCTTTCATGATATTATTGAAACTCATGTTTTACATCATTATATTTCTAGAATTCCATTTTATAATGCTAGATTAGCTTCAAATAAGATTAGAGAAGTTATGGGTGATCATTATAGAAGCTCTGAAGAAAGCATGTGGGTTAGTTTATGGAAAACTGCGAGAATGTGTCAATTTGTTGATGGTGATAATGGTGTTTTAATGTTTAGAAATATAAATGGATTAGGTGTTAAACCAAATTTGAAATGATACCATTATAATTTTTATTTCTCCAATTCAATTTTATTTTTTTAATTATATGTTTTTATTTTTTGTGTTTTTATGATACATACTGGCTATGTTATCACTTGTTAGTTATATTTTATATTTTTGTATATTTCTGGGCAGAGCATTTCTGGGAGCAAAATTTGATAAAACTGCTTCCTCTCATTTTGGATTTTCGAACATACACTAAGTTTAAAACTTAATTTTTTATTACAGTAAAACATGCAGTCAAATTCAAAAACCGTTACGACAACGTCGAAAAGTACGTATATACTGGATCGAGAGTAAAACTAATAATTAAAATAATAAATAAAGAAAACAAAAATGATACACTATAACGTAAATAATCTTTTAAAAATCCAAAAACAAACAAACAAACAAACAAAACAAAACAAAAAAGTTCATTCTTCTTCAGAAACTTCATCTTCATCTTCATCATCGAGATCTTCTAAAGCTTTATCAAATTCTTCATCAAATTCATCATCTAATTCTGCAAATACTTCATCAATAGCAGCATCAGTTTCATTATCAATAGTTGTATTATTAACTGTACTCGGAGGAGGTGGTCTTTTACCAGCTTTCTTTGATGTTGCGGTAGCTGTAGCTTTCTTCTTTGTGGTAGTTGTAGCTTTTTTAGTTGTAGTTTTCTTAGTTGCTGCTTTCTTCACCGGTGTTTTCTTAACTGTAGTTTTCTTAACAGGAGTCTTTCTTGTTGTAGTTTTCTTAGTTGCTGTTGTAGTTTTAGCTTTGGCCTTTGGTATAGGTTTAGATACACTATTATTTAATTTTGGTGATGATATTTCAATTGGAGTAGGGATAGGAACAGGATTCTTTGTTATTGGTGGTGAATCAGGTGAATTTTCTTTTGATGATTTTAAAACTGGATTATCATCAATAATAAGTTGAAAACCATTTGACATCCCATTATTTTCAGGTTCATCCCAATCAGATAGTTCAACATCCCAATCCACATCACCTTCTTCATCATTAATCTCAGTTGGGTTTGTTGTTGATACCACTTTTGAAACCTCTGGTTTTGTTTGTTGATTTTGTGATGTTGGCGGTGAATTACCTTCCATTACTTCAACTATACTCTTTGGTTTAATCTTATTGTTATTATTCTGAGTTAAAGGTTTATTATCATCTGATTCTAATTCTTCTTCTAATTCACTGACCAATAATTCAATATCTTCATCACTTAATCCATCGTTGATAACTTCTTTTGAATTTGTCAATTTAGATTTTGACATTTCTAATTTATTATTATTATTATGATTATTGTTTGTTGCTGTTGATTGTTTAGTTGCAGGTTTTGATGATTTCTTTGCAGTTGATAATGGTGAACCTAATTTAATTTCTTCAATATCCGAATCAGTAGCTAATGTATTTGAAGCTGAACTTATACCTAAACCAGTTGTAGCTTTAATTTTAGGAATTGTTTTAATTGTAACAATTGCAGTTGGAGTTGGATTTGAATTTGGATTTGAATTTGGAGTTGAATTAGATTGTCTGATTAATTTATTTGATTTTACCACTCTCTCTGCAGCTCTCAACAGTTTGGATTTCTTAGGTCTTGAAGTACTTGAAGTGCTTGAGGTACTAGGAGATCTTTTTCTTGTATTTGTAGTTGTTGTTGTTGTTGTTGATTGTTTAACTGGAGATGAACCAATTGGAGGAGTTGGAGTTGCAGATCTTGAATTGAATTGAGTAGGAGTAGAAACAGGGTTAAATTTAGGTGTATTATTAGGTGTAACTTTATCATTATTTGAAGATGAATGAGGTTGTAATTTCTTCTTTTGAATTCTCATTGGCGATATACCTGTAATACTTTTACTATAACTTATATTAGTTGTTGTTGAATTATTATTTGTAGTTTGATTATTGTTATTATTATTATGATTATTATGCAATTTGAGTAAATTATCAATTAAATTAATTGATTTGTTATCATCATCATTAGTAGTAGTTGTTGTTGATTTTGTTTTTTTATTAATTGTAGATAAATTTTCATTAAATTTTCTATTTAATAAATCAGGTTCTCTAGATTTATTAAATTTAATTGAAGTTTCAAATTTTTCAAATTTAAATAGATTTCTAATTTGATCATAAATTAAAATATAATTATTTGATGAGTTATTTAAATTATTTAAAGTTGATTTACCTTCAAAAAAAATCTTATTATTATTATTTGATGAAATAACTGATTTATTATTACCAAAATCTTTCTTTGATTCTGATTTTAATATATATGAATTGTCATCATCTTCATTAGTTTGATCTTTTATCATTTCAGATGAATATTTAGTATCGACATTATCGGGTTTAAAGCCAACTGTTGTTATGTTAGTATATTGATTTGTGAAGTGAAACACAATTAATTAACAAAAGAACCTATTTTGAATTATGAACTATACATACATCGTATTCCAAAGATATCTGAGTTAGTTGAAGATGAAAACAGTGAAGACATGTCTATATCATATTCGCCATCTGGAATATTTATAGAAGTAGAGGAAGTCATAGTGTTGATCTGATCTTGACGACTGAAGCTGGTATTGAAGAGAGTGGAGAGGGAGCAGCCACCAGCTGGAGAGGACGAGTTTGGTCTAGCAAAGAGGATGAAGATGGGTTGTGGACACTGAGCAGAAGAAGAAGAGAACAGTGTTGATTCGAAGTGGTTTCACAGTAAAAGGAGTTGGCCCGTTTTGGGCAGGACTCTGCGGCGCCAACCACGGATTACGACGATAGTACAAACAACAGCAGAGAATGGATCAAGTAGAGTATATCAGGTAGGAGAAGTAAACAGAAGAAAGTGTAGAAAACCAACTAATCCAAACTACAAAAAACCAGAATCAAAACAGAAATATATATAAAACAATACACCCAAATTAACATCCAACCAATTTCAATTTCCATTTCAGAATTTCTATAAAGCAATTAATTACGTAGAGCTCTTAATCTTTGAGTTAATTTATCTTCAGCTTCTTCATTCACTTTAGTGGCAGCAGGAGCATTTAATTCAACATTTGCATCTCCAATTTTATGTTTTAATTCTAATCCAGCTTCATCAGCAATTTGATTTAATAATAAATCAACTTGATCTTGAGGTTGTCTAGTAGCATTCATATCGCCTGAAACATTTTCATAATAATTAGTTGAACTTTCTAAATCTTCAAATTGTTCTTCAAATTTATCCATAACCATTGTAATTCTTTCTAAATTCATCGTTTCCATTGCTCTATCCATACCTTTAATAACTTGAGTCATATTACCTGTAACTTGTTTCATTGTAACTGCAGTTTGAATTCTTGATGCAACGGCATCAATTCTTGATGATAATCTTAATAAACTTAATCTTTCTTGATTTTTTCTAATTGCATTTTGAGCATAAATTTCAGCTATATCTGTATTACCTTGAATTAAAGCTTTTTTAACTTTATTTTTTTCTAATTTCTCTTCTTTACCTGCTTTTGCAGATTGTCTATTTAATTGTTTTGATGTAAATTTTAATTGAAATAATGATTCTAAATTAAATTAATTTTAATTGTTTGCTTGTGTGGTGGGCAAACATGATAAAATGTTAGTATGAAAGGCATTCCTTTTGGATTTCAAATAATAACAAGATGTTAATCCAGCTGTAACATACTCTCCAGTCCTGACATTGTTGATGGTAGTGATATGACTAGGGACACACAGAAACAGAAACAATTCAAGATAATTGGATAAGATAAAGCAGTAAAACGAATTTCGTTTCGGAGTAATTCGAAAAAGAAAGTGCGAACAATTTAAATTTTAAATATGCAATGAATAATACTATATGTATGAATATAAAATGTAAATATAAATATAAAAGAAAAAACTAAATCTATTTTTCATCATCATTCTTTTTTAAATGTTTAATTCTTTCAACTTCATTATTAAAATTTGGTGTATTTTTAAAATCAATTTTACCTTTATTAATTGTAACAATTGATAAATTATCACCAATTGATGATTTTGGTTTTAAAAATTCATTTTTTGTTTTAATAAATTTATCAATTGATGATAAATCACTTTGTTTTTGTAATATATATTGATCTAAACCAGAATTAGTTTGAATTAATAATGTTCTTGGTCCTTTAATTGTAATATAACCTCCATTACCAATAACTGAATCATAAATTGTTTTTGAAGATTTCGCCAATTTAGAATATATATTTGAGAAAAATTCATTAATTTTATACATTGTTGAATCAGTTGATGGTAATTCATCTGGATTAATTATAATTTCTTTTGATTTATCATTTAATTCAGGTTTATTTGATAAATTTTTTGATATAAAATATCCTTCATTAAATTCATCTTTTGATTTAATTGTACATCCTAATAAATTACCTTTTTTAATTGAAATTTCTTCAAATTCATTTAAATTTAATTTAAAAATTGATCCTGATCCAACTAATGAAATAAATCCTCTACCTGAAATTGATGTATAACCAGTTTGAAAAAATGTTCTTAATCCAATAATTGAATCTTTATCTATATCTTTACTATGTTTCTTTTTAATTAAATTTGATAATTTTTTTGGAAATTTTTCAGTATTTATAATTAATGAATTACCTGTATAAACATGTAATGATTTTGGTTGTAATAAAGCCCAATCTATTGTACCATCCAAAGTAATATTAACAAATGTTTTAGTTGATTCTAATGATTTATTAAAGAATCTTGTTGAATCATAAGAACTAATTAATAAATTTAAAGGAACAGTTGAAATTAATTTTTGAAAAGTTGAATTTAATCCACCATAAAAAAATCTTTTAATTGGTTCTTTAATATCAATAGAACTTGAAACAACAGATTGAATTTTATTTGATGAATCTAATGAATTGTTTGTTCCTGTAAACAACGTTAATAATGAACCTCTTTTAATATGAATTGGAACTGAAGGTGGTAAAGAAACTGATAAAGTTGATTGTGGTGTTCCAATTGTTTGAAATATTGGATTTTCATTTGGTTCTGTTGATTGATCAATATCGGAAGGATTTGTTGCTTGTGGTAAATCTTTTATATTACTTGAAATTATTTTACTTGTATTATTATTATTGTTGTTATTTGTTGAATTTGAAAGTTCAGTTGGAGAGTGTATTATTGAAGAAGTTGGTTGTTGAATTGTAATTGTTCTTTTGAAAGTTTTTATTGCCTGTATTCTGGTAGGCCCTTGAGTATGACAAAACATCATTGATAGTCTATTTAGAGTAATTAGATTACCAAATTCTAGTTTTCACTAGGTTTTCAGCTCTTTTGGTTCTGATTTGCGTTGATTGGTTGGTGAATTTGGTGAGGAAAACGTGGCTGGTGAATTTTACAGGTGTGGCGCATTTTTGGAGATTTCGAAAAGTCAAAAAATGCAAAAATCAGAATAGAATGTCTCTAAACTATAAAAAATCAACTAATTAAGATGCAAATACAACTATTTATACTCGATCTGATGGCAATTGCTTGACTTGCTTTCACTCATAATCAAATTCCTAGATCAGAATCATGACAGATACTGAAGAAAATAAGATCAAGTTTGTTTCCATAATGACTGGTTTATTACCAGAACTTCAATTGAAAATCTGGAGACAATTTGTTATTCTTTACTCACATCCATTTCATTTCTGCTATCTTGTTTCATTAATAGGTATTTCGTATGAATTGGACTTTTACATTTCATGTCCTTTTAACAATAGAACCTTTGCACTTTATATAAGTAGTGAAGATGAAGGAGGTATTAGAATTTTAGATGAGCTATCCGAACAACGATATGAATATCGAAAAATTATTTCAAAATCTCTTGAATTTGAAAAGCTGACTTCAGTATTAACAACTCATCATTCAACAATCAAATTAACGACTTATTGTTCCGAGCTTTGTGGACGTTTTGATCAATTGAATAATGAAAAGTTTATTAATTTTTTCAAATGTTGTGATAATATACTTTTTCATCATACACGGGAAATAGATGATGAGTTAGGTAAATTTGGTGATATTCTTGATTTCCTTTTGAGTATAAAGCCAGGGCTAGTCATATCAGTCGACGATTGTGAAATGATCGATATCTGTTTTGAAGATGAAGAAGGCGTGTTAAATTTTTGGAATAAATATATTAGTGAAGAAAATCCACAATTAGAATTTAGAACATTTCGATGAAAGCAAATTTAAAAGATATTTAATCTTATTTCAATTTTTGATGTTTTTAAATATATTCCTGATAAAGTTAATTAATTTGTTACTTTTAATTTACTATTTAATTTGTTGCTTTTTTAGATACAGTATATATAATTTTACTAAATATAAAGATCAATGATCAAAATCTTGTAATCTAAAAAAATCCATAAACACAGTATATATTTTATTTTGAAAAGCCATAGAAAGTGCATATCTAAGAATTGCAACTAAAAAAGAAAAAGAACAGGCAAAAAGAAATCATTCAATAAAATCAATATAAAATCTAATTATAAAAAAAACTGTAACATAACTTTTATCTTACTTACACATATTGAGCCAAAGGAGAATTTCCTAATAAATCTGTATCAGAGTCAAGTAAAAGATAAACACAAATACATGATCTTGTAGCAGCTTGTTGAGATTCCCAATATAATGATTGATGAGAATAATCAAGGTCATCCCATCTTAATGGAATCTTTCTATCATATTTAATATTTAAATTTCTTCCATTAGTAGCTCTAATTCTATTATTTAAATCATTTCCTTGTCTACCATTTTGAGCACGACTAATATATGAAACTCTTGTATATTTAATACTATCTTCTTTACTTAAACCAGAAAATTGAAATGCATTAAATAATTGTTCATCTTTTTGAGTATCACCACCATTTGATAAAAATCTACCAACAGTTTGACTTCTTTTAATTCTTTCATTTGGCATTCTATAATCAGCTCTTAAACAATCATTCACTAAAACATTACCTTTAATGAAATCATAATAAAAACGATCTGCCATCATTAAGAAATTTGAAGTTGCACTTTCAACATCATCTTCTAATCCCATAATATATGTACCACATTCATGATTTGCCATATCATTTTCATCCAAATATTCATATAATGCATCTTTATCTGTAAAAAGAACGTTGTCTGCAGATAATTGACTATAATTGTTTAAATCTGTTGGTCTAATACCACTTGGATAATATTCAGAAGTATAAGCTGGAGTAGCTTGAATGTCTTCAGTAGTAGTATAAGAATAAGTAAAAGAAGAAGCTTCAGGAATATCATCATATTCAGGAGCATAAGCAACAGGTTTACTATCATCAATTAGATAAGCAACAAAAAGTGAAAGTTGTGAAACCATAAAAGCTTCTATAGTAAGTAATTTAGTTGGATTATTACTTGCTCTTTTCTTAAGTTCATCATGTAATTCTTCAGAAGATGATGGTTCATCAATACCTAACATAACTTTAATTTCACCTCTAATAGATTTTGAAATATTACCCCAATGACTTTCATCTGCTATTAATTTATCTCTAATATAATCTCTCATACCTTCTAATTCATCATCAGTCATGGAATTTGATGGAAAAATAATACAAAATAAATGATGATAAAATTTCATATAATCATACTTACCAGAATTTGATTTCACAACACTTTTTAAACCAGAAAGAACAGCAACTTGAATTGAATGCATTGCTTCATAATCATCAGAAAAATAACTATAATCAGATTCATATGCAGTTAAAATTTGAACATAATAAGCCATATAATCATCATAATTTGGAATAGTAAAATAATCATAGCTTCCACCTGCTTGTAAATATTTAATAATTTGTTGA
Organism: Ambrosiozyma kamigamensis; assembly: GCA_030572235.1. Classification (NCBI taxonomy): domain Eukaryota; kingdom Fungi; phylum Ascomycota; class Pichiomycetes; order Pichiales; family Pichiaceae; genus Ambrosiozyma; species Ambrosiozyma kamigamensis. The sequence continues at coordinate 98,079 of JAJLZM010000003.1, read as the reverse complement.
GCTTGAGATTTATAAGTATTTGCTTTTGAATTTGAACTTTGAATAACAGCAGCAGTTACATTTCCAGCTGAACTAGTAGAATTATAAGTAGTATAAGAACTAACTAATCTTTGAGATGAACCTGAAGCAGCATAAGTTGAAATAGAATCAGTAGAAATGGAATTGAAAGAAGTAGTACTCAATGAATTGCTATTGATAACATAAGCAAATGATAATTGAATGAAATTTAAGAATTGAATAAAATATTTTATCTTCATAATGAAATTTTTGAATGTAATTTATAAAAACCAGAATCATTTCTTTCTAATGTTTAATACAATTGTAATCGGGAAGTAGCCATTTATATATCAATCAATTATATATTAGTTGTTTGAAGTTTGAAGTTTGAATTAATTAAGTTGTTTCGGGTATCCCAGGGTCCTAAGTATACGCCATATGGGTACTGTATTCAACAGACCAAGGATCCTCTTAATTGTTAACTTATAGAATTTCTGATAGACTTTTGAAAATCCATGGTACCTTTTATTTGCTTTTCGAGCTAATAAGGATATAGGGATATAACTATGCTAAGCATAAAGGGATATAACTATGAGTAAAGCATATTGGACCAATGTGACGATATATAGCAATGGCAATGGTGATGAGAAATGATATAGTCAACAACTTGAAAACTCATAGAATCTAGTTTAACAAAAACACCAAAAAACAAACGCGTCTTATCCGCTGAATACCGCAGCTATATAAACTAAAAGTTAGGAAACAATACAATCGTAGATAATCGATCTGTATATAGATGTGTTTGTAGTTGGAATTGAGAAAATTAAGAGAAAGTATAGGTATATTGAATCATAGATACGTAGTGATATACTGATAATATAAAATGTTGTGTTATCATTGACCAATCAGAGCCAATGAAATCATGTGACCAGAGTGAGCATAAAACCTTTTATCAAATGTCTATAGTTATAAAGGGTAAAACAATCACTATATATAACAGTATAACTATAATAATCGGTATTATATAAATACAACAATATAGATCAATTGTCAATTGATCAATTGATCAAATCAAATCAGCTTCAGGATGGAATGAGTTTGAAATCTAGATGTATTTAAGACGACAATTAAGTTACTTAATTTACTACTCTTAATTTAATTTTGATGACAATTCGTTGATAGCTTTTTATTCATAATTGATCAAATTCTCATATCAGGATGATAATAATCAAATGATATATGATAAAACTCGCCAGCAAGATAAAATCAAGTTTATTCATATAATGATTGATTTATTACCAGAACTTGAATTAAAAATCTAGAAACAATTTATTTATTCTTTTAAATTAACAATTTGAACAAAAGAAAATGATGAAGAAGAAAGACAGTTTAATTTCAAATGATGAAATAAATCCAGCTGTATTTGAAAAATTAGCATCACGACAGACAATATGTTGTGTTATGATCAACCAATAAGAATCGAGATACTCACGCGGGAAACAGAAACAGAAATCAAAAAACTAAACCATTTATTTAAAAATGTTTAATAGATTAAACAATATTAGTCAGCTTCTAGAAACAACTTTTCTTCTTAATTAATTAAAAAAATCCTTCAGTTTAAAAGAAACAAATACCGAAATTAAATGAAACAAAACCCCCATACAAAAGAAATATAAATAGGAATATTCATGATCTATGTATATATGTTGTATTTTATGTTTCTTTTGTAACTACCGAAATGTATAATGACATTTAAATTAGAGAGATGTATGCTTGAATCCGGGGATGTCAAATGTCAATTATGGAAGTTGATAAGATCTTAATTAAAATTGGATATAGTTAATTATAATATGTAATTGTATTATATGAATAAAAGGGATATAACTTAAATAAAATGAATGAATGATATGATGATATGATTGCTGAAGTCTGAAAACCTGATTTCTTTCTTTGATTTCTTTTTAATTGTTAAAATGAAATTGAAAATTTCTAATTGATTGATTGATTGGATTGTTGATTAATCATATGTTTATGTATTACTGTTGATTGTAATATACTAATAGTGCTTATATTCAATTCATTAGAGTATTTTGAAATTCATATTGAAATAAATTCAATGAAGTTGATATATCATTTTGTGTTGTAAAAAAAGCGTGTTCTGTGATAAGTAAAGCGTGTTTATTAATTTGAATAAAGTGGTATTATCATATTGATATATCATAAATCTATGTAAATGTTTATATTTGATGATAGTTGTCGTTGAAAAAGAGAGAAGAAGAGGGTGTTGTAAATATAATTTAATTACCGTATTACCGTGTACACCAAAACCAAAACGCCCTTTATTTGATGAAGGTGAATTAATAAACTTTATACACTGCATGGAAACGCTTTTTTTTTCAAATTTTTTTTTATTTAATTGATCAAATATTATCAACTTGTATGAATACTATGTAGTTGCAAACAACATGATTGGATAGTACGCGTATCAGATATATAGTTAAACGAATTAATAAAATTAATGATATTTTTTTTAGTATAGAAAAACGAATTTGACGAGGTATGCGATGAGTATAAACAATTGAACAATGAAGCATGGAACATTTCACTTGATTGGATTGTCAGGATTGTCTGAATTTTATTCGATAAAATGCTTAATTTAATTAATGATGTATAACAATAACAATCTATAAATATATTTCATGAAATTTGTGATATTTGTGTGAAATTCATGAATCAAATCACTCAACTCAGTAATCTATAATAATTAGTTAAATAAGTTTATCTAGTATAAGTTGCTTAACCAAATAACACTTGATACAGTACAGTGTTCGTAATTAACAAGTTATCAAGCAGAAATCAATTTTTTTTTGGTTTTTTTTCGTCTCGATTTATCTGAAATTGGTCCTAATTGGGATAATAGGATGCATCTGCTCAACAATAACGTGTGCGTCTGTTTGTTGATACATCGTGGAGGTGTGCAATTTAACAAATCACTATCAAGCAATAAGAAACAACCAGTACTACTACTACATACAATCAACCAATCACACAGACCAGTTACAGAAATACCAGTTATACCATACTATATACTAACTATCGTTAGTAAAATCGTTAGCGAAAGAAGAAAAAGCACTAGTTATAAACGCGTGTTTCCCTCTGTTTTAGCTCGTTGTTCAACTACTTCTCTTGTTTTAGCCCCAATTCCACTACTCCTTTCTTTCACTGCTACTTACTCTTCCTCCAAAGGTTCGTCTGACTGCTCACAATCCCTTGTTATCATCCCTCTCTTGCTATACTCTCTCCTTATCTTCCCAAGACAGCAACTCAGCAACCTCTTAACTCTATAAATATTGCACTGTTTGCCCTCCCTCTGTTGCCCTTTTTTGCCCTTTTCAGTTCTTACTCTCTCGTTGAAAATTTTATCACACATATGTTTCCTTCAACTCCTTCCTCTGAACTGTTCCTAGATAATTCAATACATGATTTAAAAACTATATCAACTTTGGATCCGGGTACTTGTTCAAGTTCTTCTCCTTCTTTAAATCAACATTCTTCAATTTCAACTGCTAGAACTCAAGTTTCTAAATATAATTCAAATTTACCAACAACAACAACAAATAAATTAAATGAATATTCTTTCTCTTCCTTTAATGATACTTTATCAACTATCTTATTTGATGATACTATCTTATTAGATAATATTTCAGGTTTACATTCTCCAACTATAGATCCAGTTAATCATCATCATCATCATACGGCTTTTTATCCTCCTTCAATTAATAACTTATCAACTACTCTATCTATATCTTCAAGAGATTCAAATTCAACTTCTTCAATTAATAAAACTAAATCTTTTGCTAGAATTAAACAAATTAAAGAATTATTAAATACTGAAGATATTTATTTAAAATCTTTAATTGTTTTAAAAAATACTTATGTTGATAATGCTGTTCAATATAATAATGTTCCTCAATATTTTTATGATTTTAAAAAATGTATTGATGAATTAATTAAACAACATACTATATTATTTCATAAATTAGCTACAATTTATAAACAATTAAAATTAAATTATGATAATTCAAATAATAATAATATTTTAAATGAAGAAGAATATTATTTATCTGAAATTTTATCAATTTTAGATTCAAATTCTTTTAATGTTAATACTTATTGTAGATATTGTCAATTATATCAAAAAATTCAAACTTTTCCAAAAATTAAAGAAATTGAAAGATATAAAACTCAATCAATTAGAATTGAAGGTGATTATACAATTACAAATATGAATGGTTCAATTAATTCAATTAATCCATTAGATCCAAAAATTGATTCAAGATTTATTTCTTTAATTCAAATGCCAACTATTAGACCTTCAAGATATGGTTTAATGTTAAATTCTTTAAAAGATAAATGTAATGATAATGATTTATCCTTTTTATTTATGAATAAATTATCTTTATTAACAAATAAAATTAATGAAAATTGTTTAAAAATTAATAATCATTTAAAATTATATGAAAATATTAATTCAAAAAATTTATTATTTAAAAAAATTTCAAAAAAATGGTTAAAACAACAACAAAATTTATCAAATAATCAATTTAATTTATATTTTTTAGATGATTTAGATGATTTAATCTTTTCTGGTGGGTTTGAAATTGTTTATAAAGAAAATAATAATTTAAAAAATGAATTTTTATCTGTTTTTTTATTTAAAAATCATTTAATTTTTGGTAAAATGAATAAAAATTTAAATAATAATAGTGCTAATTTTAATAATTTATCAATTAAATTTATTATACCTTTAATTTCAATTAAAAATAAATTTGAATTTTTAAAAAATCAAAAATCAACTCATTATTTTAATACAATTTATCCATTTTCATTTAATTTACAATTTGAAGATAATGAAAAATTATATGAAATTTTATGTATATTACCAAATTCAATTGAATTATCAATTTGGTTAAATAAAATTTCAAATCAATTACCAAAAAATTATAATAAATTTAATAAAAATTGGTTTTTTTCAATTGATAAAGAAAATAATTTAATTAATTCATTAAAATTAAATTCAAAATATATAAATTATTTTCCAAAATTTTTAAATTTTTTTGATTCAATTAATAATAATATTAACCATAAGGATGATGTTTGTATTATTAATGTTAAACATTTTCAATTTAATTTAAATAAATCAGATTTAAAACGTATTAATAGATATGATCATTTAAATCTTGTTGTTGTTAAATCAAATGATAGAATTTTATGTCAAAAATTAATGAATGAATTATGGAATAATCAATTATTAAAATTTGAAGAAAATTTAATGTATAAATCAATTAATAAAACAAAAATTAATTTACCAAATTTTTTTGGTGATTCAACAACAAGTATTAATATTGAAAATGTTTCTAGAAATAATATAATTAATGATTTATCAAATATGGGTCCACCTGGTTCAACGAATGTTGTTGATAATGAAAGTTTAATTAGTGATAAATCAACTAGTAGTTCAATTAAATCTAAATTTAATAGTTTTAGAAATATTGTTAAAAGTTTAAGTGTTCGAGAAAATAAACAACATCGTGGAAATGGTTTTATTGGTTCTGTTGTTGGATCAATTAGATATTAATCAATTCAATTGTTTTTTTTTTTTGTGGAACTGACGTATATTGTCGTTCTTGATGCCCCCTTTTTTAATTATATGAAATGACTGATGTTCTAATAGATAGTCATCGTCGTGATTCATTATACCCTTCATTTATTAATTAATTGTTACTATTATCATTTGTTTTAAGTTTTACATTATTTTTTACTATATCATTGATTGATTATTATTATCATTATTTGTTTTGTTCGTTTATCATTGCTAATTATTCATTGTTCGTTTTATTCTTTTTTTGTTGTGCTACTTATTGATTGTATATCATTGATTGATATAATATTTTACAGTTTGTTTGTTTGTTAGATATTTTAGAAGTTTTAGAATACCTTTCTTTTTTTTATTTTTATTTTTATTTTCGATACCTTTTAATTTTTATTTTAATATTTTTTTTTTGTTTTTATTGTCGTTATTATTTATTTATTTTTGTGGATTTTATTTTATTGGTTTTTTCATTTCATTCATTTTTCATTCATTTTTATGCTTTTTTTAAAATTTTGATTATTCTTTATTCGTTTTTTTATTTACAAATATTATATAACCTACCTGTATTGGTTAACATTTTTACTGTTTTTTTATATTACATACACTGTCTCATTTGTCTCATTTAACAATTCATTACCTTACTCCTTTAAATTGTACTGTAGTTCCTGTCAGGCTGTCACTTGAACTCTTAGTATAGTTTGCAAACTTTGCATGCATGAGGTCCAGCCAGTTTTGTGTATGTAATATCTTATGTATGTTAATGTTACTCCTTAATGATGCATTTGTTGTTATGGTTTTGTATTTGATTTGATCAGATCAAGTAATTTAATTGATTATTTTTGGAGATGATTTTATATTATTTCATTTTATTATATTGACATCAAAAAACAATTAAACGAATTTGATTTTGATTGCATGATGCAATTTGCAAATAACCGGTTAATAAACAACAACAACGTACATACAGTATATGAGAAGTTGAGAACAGTTTGTTTAATTTGTATGAGAGTGTAATGTAATGGCTGGTTTCATATAACTATTAATTGGCATGCATGGATAATGGATCAATTGTTTGTTTATGATACCATTGATACGTAAAGGAGTAGTAGAAAATAAATACGTTAAATATTTTTTAAACACTGGCCAAATTTACAAAATTTACAAAATTGATTTTTTTTTTACTTGATTTGAATAATTGTCAAAATTGGGAAAGTTGGTGTTTGGGTCGGGTTTGAGAGGCTGGTGTGTGGGGCTGGTGTGATGGGGCTGATTGTGGCTTGCTTTTTTTGATTTTGGTTTTTGGTTTTTTCTCGGTGGCAAACATTTGTTGCCCTTTTCCCTTCTTCTTCTTCTTGTAACTACACCTCAATTGTCAAAGATGAGTTACATTGTTTCTTAATATTACTGCTGGACTATATTTGGTTCTTTACTGCTTATAACACAGTTTGGTTAAGTTCCCATCATGAACAACAAAAGTACATTATTTCCTTTTTGAGCTATTTCCTTCTTGATAGCATGGTTTTCTTTTTTCTATTGATTTTACAATGATTTCCAATCATTAAGAATACCTTAAGGTTAAGTTCCATCATGAACAACAAAAGTCCATTATTTCCTTTTTGAGCTATCCTTCTTGATAGCATGGTTTTCTTTTTTCTATTGATTTTACAATGATTTCCAATCATTAAGAATACCTTAAACAAATTAAAACTATAATTTAGCAAGGTGTACGGATAATTCAAAAGTTACCACGTCTAAAGGCCCCAGGATGATTCAGATAATGTTGTTGAAATTGATATTACCTATGGTGAATCAAAAAGTTTAATTTGGAAAGTTGCTTATTGTCACCCAAACCCTTAACCAATGCATTGATGGCATCAGCCTTTTCTTTTCTTCTTGATATAATTTGTTTTAATTTTTCATTGAAATACACCTTTGTCAGCCTAATAATCATCACATGCCACCACAGGTGACAGGGCCAAAGCCATCTGCTGCTATCACATAATGAAGCAATATCAGAATATCAATTTTCATCATTATTAGACAACTTGCTAGTAAATTCAATAAAAGTACCAATATCAGAATACCAATTCTCATCATTATTAGACAACTTCCTTGATAAATTCAACAGAGAAAGGCTCTTGAGATAAACTTAGCCGTGAATTCAATGTTGAACTTCTCTAAAGAAAATCTCTCAAAATAGAACTTTAAGAAAAGAATCTCATAGTCATTTGACATGAGACCATATTCAGATTTGGATTTTAGTCAGTATATGAATATTTGTATCACTTGGAATTTTTTAACTTTTTTGAATTTGGATAAATCCATAATTTGGCAACATTAATGAGAAGATGTCAGGTTATGTTGGTCTTTTAATGATACTCTTAGTTGAATTATTAATTAAAAATAATACAATTTTTAAAATGTCATACTGCTTTAAATTCTTTTAAATTATGCTAATGTCTATCAAGTTGCATTTTTAATTATTTGTTTTCAAAAACGGTCATTCAAGTGTTTTATTTAAAATCTTCATCTGTTAAACATCTAAAATCAATGATTATGAATTCTTATAAGCCAATACAATTTGTGATAGAATAATATTTAGAATATTTTGAATTTTGAATTCACATGTCTTTTAAAATGATAGTTGAAAATAGCTTGCAATATATACTGAATTCTTTAATGGTGAATTGATTGATTATTTTATGATGTCCAGGATCATGAAACTAATAATCAAAGATTAGTAGAACATAGTGGAAACTTGTTGTGGTTTAGTTAAATAAACAAATAATAAGTCATGTTCTGGTCTACACTTAACACATTTAACAACTTAATTTGTATTTTGCTTATTAATTTGCTAATATTTTATACTGCTATATATTTAATAATACTAAATTAATTTTAAATTTCTAATTTTCGTAAAATAAATAATAAATTAAAATTGTGAATCATAAAACTATAGACAAAAGAAAAAGAAAATCAAACCTATCCTAAAAAAACAATAAAAAAAATTCAAAATATACAATTAATGGAAAAAACGAAAATACAAAATAATGATGAAAAAGGGTAAATTAAAATTAAATATATAAATCATGATATTCTCTTTTGTAATGCAGTAACATCTTCAATTTTGGTTAAAGCTAATTCTAATAATTCTTTTCTTTCTTGTAATTCAATATGATTCTTAATTTTTGGATCTTCTTTTGCAAAATTTTCAATTTGTTCAGAAGTTAATCCACCACCAATACTTAATTTTTTTTCTAATTCTCTTGGAAATGAATAATAAAAATCACTTAATAATTCAACATTTAAAAATAAAACTGCTGTTTGAGTTAATTTTTCTGCAACTACATCCATAAAAATTTCAGGACATTTATATTTATTATCTTTAAATTTACATTGATTTGAACTTTGAATAAATTTTAATCTCATATTTAATAAATTAGATCTATCTTTTAAAAACATAGCTTCTCTACCTCTTGATAATAAAGCTGGACTAAAACCTAAATTTTCTCTAGCTAAATTTTCACCAATTGAATTATTTTCATTTTCTAAATAAGTCATAATTTGTTTTAATTTATTACCTCCAATTGTCTTTTTCAGATCTTGAAATGCTAAATTACATTCTTTTAATTCTTCTTTTAATAATGATGTAGCATGTGTCCTACTAACTTGCCATTCTCTATCTTCAACTTCAATTTCATATTTATATGGTTTAATACAATTTTCAACTTGATCAGCTGTAGAATTATAACGTTGATTTAAAACTGACATTGCAGCATCTTTAATTGCTTCTTTAATCAATGTATGTGTTCTTAATTCAGTATTATCTAATAAAACTCCTAATTCTGTTAAAATTGCATCTGTAACTAATGAAGTTGATAATCTACCAACACCTAATTTAGTTAATGAAGCAGTTGATAAATCTAATTTTCTATGCCAATAACTATCATTTGGAGTTGCAGTTGCCAATTCTTCTAATGAAGGTTCTTCCAATTTATTTTGTTCATTAAATTTTCTAGTTGTTGTTGGTAATGGAGGTTTATTCCAATATCTTAAAGCAATTAAATCTAAAACTTTTTGATCTAATTCACTTCTTAATAATGATCTTAATTCTGGTCTACCAAATTTCTCACTAAATTCTTTAATTGCAATTTTTAATTGATCAATTGTTTGTGCCATATATTTTTCAGCTGTTAAATCTCTATCATTAAATTCAACTTTAAATTTATAACTAGTTTCTTCTAATTCATTAGCAACAAGAATTTGCATTGGTTTTAAAGAAACAGCCATTGATTTTTCTAAAACTTTCATTAATTTCTTCTTTAAATTTCTTGTACCTGTAACAACACCTTGAAAGTCAGCTTTATTTTCTTTGAAATAAGTTCTTTCGAAATTTTGTTGTGCAATAAAAGCTTGAGTACCAGATTGTCTTCTAAATAATGATTGTGATGATTGAGGTGCTCTTGTTATAACACCAACATAACCCATTCTTAAAGGATACTTTTTATTTAATAACATTGCAGTTGCTTGATCTGAATCAATTAAATCAATTTTTGTAATAACACCAATTGTTCTTTCACCTCTTGGATCAGCTCTTTTAGCAGCTCTCAAGGCAGAAGAATTAGCTAGATCAACATCTGCAGAACTAATAGCTAATATAATATTTGGTTGTTCTAAATATCTATCACATAATTCTTTAATTTTATTCTTCAATGTAATTGGTTGATCAGCAGCTTCAATTTGAATATAACCTGGTAAATCAACTAAAGATAAATCTGGAACTCTTGGAGATCTAATAGTTAATTGAATTGGATCATTTGAAACAGCTTCATCATGAGGAACAGCCATATTTAAATCAAATAATATTTTTTGAACTTGAGAAAAATCAGTCATATTAAACATTTTCAAAGCAGGAAATTCAGCTGTTTCACTAGTCATAGTAGAATCATTAACTAATGTTAATTCAATTGGTCTTCTAGTAACCATATTTGAACCCTTTGGTAAAAATTCTTGACCAACAATGGATTCTAACACAGATGATTTACCAGAACTTTGAGATCCAATGACAACAATTGAAGGTAATTTTAAAGCATTAGTACCGCTGACATTTAATAAAATAGATCTAATTTCAATCATTTGTTTAGTTAAATTTAACATTTGATCATCGAGAACTTCTTCTTGTGAATCATCTTCAATTTCCTCATCATCGTCATCTTCTTCAAGTAATTCTTCTTCTTCTTCTTCCTTTTCATCACCTCTAAGAGCAATACCAGCTGCAGCGCCCCCACTTCCAACTGCAACATTATTATTACCAGCACCGTTTGGATTTTGTTGTTGATTACCACCTTCTGATGATGATCCGCTTGCATTTTCCATTACACCATTAATGAATCCATTAACGCCATCTTTCAAATTATTAACACCATCAGCCATATTACTTGCCATTTGACTAGCACCATCAGCCATATTACCTGCAATATCTTTAACTTTATCAAATTGCTCGGTTGTATAATTACCAGCTTGTTCAACTTTATATGCAACATAAGAACCAGCAGCAGCTAATCCACCACCTAAATAAGCGGGTATTTTAACAGCCTTAACTGCAGCTTTACCTATACCAAAAACTGAAAAATGTCTTGTTAAAGGTGTAATTGAATTAATTTTTGAATAATTGAAATTATTTCTAGATATTTTATATAAATTAGCTCTTTCATTATTTGCAAAGAAAATTGTTCGACGCTGTTCATGAATAACTGGTTTTTGTGTTAATGCAAAACGTCTTTTTGTATTTGAATGGTTTAATGTTGTTGAAAATGATGATTTAGCAACTTTTGTTGTGATTGGATTGAATAAGTTTCTTGAAAGATGATTAAGTTGAGGTTGTTGAGTTTTCACAACCAGACCCAGTATTGGATAATATGGGGTATAATGTGTTATCATCTTCAGTGACAGCTATATGCTAACGTTTATCTCTTGAAACTCTAGTCAATAATCAAGTAGGATCTAGTGGTGTTATTGTCAATTTTGTGCGCATGCAATTTTGATTTGCCTTCAGTGGATGTGGTTGTGCGGCGGTGCACGTGACGTCGTGCACGTGATTGATTGAATTCCGAGGATTAGAGGTGTACAGATGTTTTTCCTATCATTTCCAAATACTTAAACATTTTACAGTATCAACTGGATTCAACTGTGTTTTACCCTGTTATACCTTTCTCCCTCTCTTTTAAATATGAAGAAATAAAGGTCTTAGTCCATTCACATAATGACCAACTCACTGGATTTAGTTGCCAAAGCTGAGGCATTTCAAGACCGATTGAAGGTTGGTTATCAAGTTTCTAACTTCATTGAATTCATGATCAGTTTACCAACAGAAATCATACTACATATAATGTCATTATCCATCTGCTTAACCCTTACATTAGATGAAATTACTGATATAATAGGATATGATACAGAATTTGATAAGATTATAGCAATGGCTTTAAAAGATAAAACGTTTACTATAAATCGTTATTACGAAACAGTTCAAGTTGATGGCATTAATGGGGCAATTCCATATAAATCTAATCATACTATAGCATTCCGATCAATGCTAGAAAAGGAATCTTTACAATTTGATTGTATAGAATTTGCAGATTATTTATTGTCTCATGATGATAAAAAAAGAACATCTTTAAATAAGTTGATTGATAGTTTTAAATATATTAAAATAAGGTTTGTTTCAGTTGAAAATAAGATTAGAAATGATGATTCAAATAATTTCATACAAAAGTTTTTAAATTTAGCTATAGATTTATTTTCAACAAGTTCATCTGAGAATATATTTCAATATGAAAACTTTAAATCGCTAAGAGTTATTGAACTTATACGTTACAAAAATAGAGCCAAAGGATTCAATGAGAATGCAATTCATCAATTTAATAAAGCTTACAGTAATCCGAATTGCTGGCCATATCTTGAAAACTTAATTGTCGATTGTTATCTCCAAGATGAAGATAAAATGGATACTGAAGAAGTTAATTACTTAATTAAATTGATTCAAGCTGATCTTAAAAAATATCAAAGAAAGAGGCCTAACGTTGAAATTAAGTTAAAATGTTCATTTAATGATTCGTATAATTGTCAGGTTAACTTAAATCCAATTTCATTATATTTAAGAATTTTTGGAATAGCAGTACACCAATTATCTAAAACACCATTTTTTGAATGGGTTTCCAACGATGCAAAGAAATTAAATCTATTACATGTTTACTTTTGTTATAATACTGATGGTTTAATAACTTTCAATAGTAAATCACTAAAAAAGTTAGTTATTCACGGATGTGACTCTTTAACCCAGGAATTGGATCTTTCTTTATTAAATTCGTTAGAAATTATTTCCATTCAAAACTCAATGCTTGATGGTTATGTTATAATACCAACCTCAGTTAACATGGTGTATTTAAAAGAATGCGAGACGTGGCCATCATTTCATTTTCTTAGTTATAAGGAAAATGAATTAATTCCAACTCCTGCTTATTTAGACAAATTATTTCTTTATCAGAAGTCAGAGGAACTTAATATCAATTACTTTAATGTAAATCATGTGATAATTAAAACTTTTCAATACGAAGTCTATTCACGAAATTCTGAATATTTTGCATCGTGGGATATCAATTCACATATTGTGAGCTCATATTTTGAACCTCATATCTATAAATTAGAAAAAATAGTAAACCCTGTTAGAACTATATTAAGTAATGAAAATTGTCAATGGTTTAACGTTAATTATAGCCAATTGAAATTTAAATTTTGTATTGAAACTAAAGATTTAAATGAAGATAATTGTGTTCAATTTCATGAGTCAATGGCTAAAAATGGTTATAAGATTAATGCTATGGATCCGAAGGAAGATTGGAACAAGGAAAATCTTGAAGGGAAGAAGAAAAGGCTAGATATCACCATGTTTAACAATGATGAGCCATCATCTATATTTAATTTCAATTTTCCAATTATTGATTTAATAATGAATATACGTGATTATTCAAATCAACTAGATTTAAGTTTAATTAAGTTTGGTACATTGAAATCATGTACTGTTATTCTGAATGAAAATAAGCCACTAACATTACAACTTCCATATGGCTGTCATTTTAAAGAAGAAGAGACTGTTGATAATGAAGCAGTTAATCCTGAAGGTGAAGTCGAATTGGGTTTTCTTAAATCTGAAATTCCAATCGATTTGAAATTCTTACAAGTTCAAATTCATTACAAGTTAAAAGGCATTTTAAAACTATGTTTAGAACCAGCTACAAGTAGCAAATTTATTAATTCTGGATTCAAAATATCTGTTGATTCTAATGATGTTAGTTTTATAAGAAAAGATCTTTTATAGTATTTATTGTGTTGTAAGAGTATATCTTGATAGAATGATATTTATTTCAGCTTGTATATTCTTTATATTTATTGAACTATTCTTAATAACCTGATCACCCTGATGTAAGTAAGTAAACAAGTATATTTATTTAAAGGTCTACAGCCAAATTAGGAAAGCTCGAAATTGATAATTACGACATTTTCGCTGTCGTGGGCAGAGCAACTTTTCTGGCTCTCCTGGATTTTTTGAAGAAATTTGAAATATATGATCCTTTAGATGATCTGGAAAAAACATTATGTTAAGACTTTGGATTGTATTCCAAATTTGTGTGTGGAGTTATTCCATGAAATATACCACGACAGACAAAATGTTGTAGCAAAGTTCCAAAATCCACTTTTTGTGAACGCTTTTCAGTTTTTCATCGGAATATCAGTGTATTGGTGCATGGAAGAGTTACTGTTCCGATTTAAACCTTTGCACTAGTTGCCATTGTCCTCCATATTCGGATTCTGGGAGTCTCGGATTCACAAAGATTGCAAGAGAAATCAAACTTCAGAAAGTCTAGCATTTCCCATCAGCACATTTTTCCAGTTACAGTATTAATACTTCCTGTCTTCTCACAAATGTGGAAAACCATAGTTCTTGCTAAATCATACAATGTCTTCCTCGCTGGATTTAGTTACCAAAGATGAGGCATTTCAAGGTCAATTGAAGACTGTTTATCCAGTTTCTAACTTCATTGAAATTATTATTAGCTTACCACTTGAACTCATGTTACATATAATGGGATTGTCTATCTTCTCAACTTCTACATTAGATGAAGTTCTTGATACACTTGGGGTTTATACGGAATTTGATAAAATTATATTAATGATTTTAAAAGATAAAACGTTTACTATAAAAGAAGATCTCGATAAAGTTCAAGTCGATGGCATCAATGGGGCAATTCCATATAAGTCTAATTATATTATACAGTTAATATCACTCTTAGAAAAAGCATCTTTACAATTTAATTGCATAGAATTTGGAGATTATTTATTGTCTCATGGTGATAAAAAAAGAGCATCTTTATATAAGTTGATTGATAATTTTAAATATATTAAAATAAGTTATTTTTCAGTTGAAAATATAATTAGAACTGATGATTCAAGTAACTTGATACACAAATTTTTAAATTTAGCTATAGATTTATTTTCAACAAGTTCATCTGAGAATATATTTCAATATGAAAACTTTAAATCACTAAGAGTTATTGAACTTACACGATATCAAAATAGAGCCAAAGGATTCAATGAAAATTCAATTCAGCAATTTGATGAAGCTTATCATAATCCAAATTGCTGGCCATATCTTGAAAACTTGATTGTCAAATGTCACTGCCAAGATAAATTGAATACTGAAGAAGTTAATTACTTGATTAAATTAATCAAAGCTGATCTTAACAAATATAAAAGAGAGAGACCTAATGTTGAAATTAAGTTAAAATGTTCATTTAATGATTCGTATAATTGTGAGATTAACTTAAATCCAATTTCATTATATTTAAGAACTCTTACCATCGGAGTAGGTGAGGTATCCAAAACATCTTTTTTTGAATGGTTAACCAACAACACAAAGAGATTAAGTGTATTACATCTATATTTAAGTTTCAATGGTTTGATAACTTTCAATAATAAATCCTTAAAAAAGTTAGTTATTTTTGGATTTAATCATTCAACTCAATCATTGAATGATCTTTCTTTATTAAAATCATTAGAAATTATTGAAATTGTGGGGGCGATCCTTACAGATTATATTATATTACCAACCTCAGTTAACATGGTGTATTTAAAGAAATGCCAGACGTGGCCATCATTTCATTTTCTTAGGTATAAGGAAAATGAATTAATTCCATCTCCTGCTTATTTAGACAAATTATTTCTTTATGAGAAGTCAGAGGAACTTAATATCAATTACTTTAATGTAAATCATGTGATAATTAAAACTTTTCAATTTGAAGTCTATTCACGAAATTCTGAATATTTTGCATCATGGGATATCAATTCACATATCGTTAGATCATTTAGGGAACCTCATATTTATAAACTTGAAAAACTTATTGATCCTCTTAGAACTATATTAAATAATGAAAATTGTCAATGGTTTAACGTTAATTATAGCCAATTGAAATTTAAATTTTGTATTGAAACTAAAGATTTAAATGAAGATAATTGTGTTCAATTTCATGAGTCAATGGCTAAAAATGGTTATAGGCTTAATGTTATGGATCCGAAGGAAGATTGGAACAAGGAAAATCTTGAGGGGAAGAAGAAAAGGCTAGATATCACTATGTTCAACAATAATGAGCCATCATCTATTTTTAATTTTAATTTTCCAATCATTGATTTAATAATGAATATACGTGACTACTCAAATAAATTAGATTTAAGTTTAATTAAGTTTGGTACATTGAAATCATGTACTGTTATTCTTAATGAAAATAAGCCACTAACATTACAACTTGAGGATAATTCTGATGATTTCAAAGAAGAAGAGGCTGTTGATAATGAAGCAGTTAATCCTGAAGGAGACATTGAATTGGTCTTCCTTCAGTCAGAAATTCCGATTGATTTGAAATTCTTACAAGTTAAAGTTCATTACAAGTTAGAAGGTATCTTAAAACTATACTTGAGGCCTAGTACAAGTAGAAAATTCATTAATTCTGGATTCAGAATATCTGTTGATTCTAATGATATTAGTTTTATAAGAAAACAATTATAGCTTTGCAAAAAATAAATGGTTCGCTAGTAGATTCTTCTAAGTAATTACATTAATCGGTTTCTATGAAAATAACCGCTATTGTTACTTTTCCTAAAACAATAATATATTCATATTTATAAAATCCAGTAAATCCATATCCAAAATCATAATATCATAAGTAAACAAATCAAAATAACATCAGCTGTCGATGCTATTCAAGTTTCAAAAAAGCGACCAGAACCAAAATCAGCATCTCCTTTTAAACTACCATTTTTTAAAATAACTGGAATAACGTCATCTTCAACAGATTTATATTCACCAAATTCATTATGTAAATCTTGTTTAGAAGCTTTTTCAAAAGTACCTGTAGCACCTGAACCTTGAATATTTTTAAAAACACTAAAAGTTGAAATAATTTCAGATAAAGCAATTGAACTATCACCAGAATTATATCTCTTTAATTCATTTGGTGAATCAACAAATAATATAAAATCAACATCATCACCTTTATAAAATAACTTTTGTGGAGTTATTTTATTTGATCTATCTGTTTTAACAGCTTTCTTTTCAGTATGAGTGTGTTTTTGAACCATATTTTAGAGAGAGTAGAGTATTTGATTGAGAATGAAACAGTACCAACGAGTTAAATTTAGTAGATAGTAAAGACAATTACTTCTGTGAATTCCAAAAAGAAGAAGAAGAAGCAGAAGGAGTAAGTTGAGGTTGCCTGCCACTTTAATTGTATTAGGTCATCTTTCGCCAATTGATAAATCCACACTTATAATGCATGAATCAAGAAAAGCAATTCACAGCTCTGATTGCAAATAAAATAGTCATATACAATGTCTAAACTACTAAATTAGTACTAAGACTTCTCCTAAAGTCCTAAAGTCTTGTGTCACAGGCTCACAGTGCCTGAAAAAATATTAAAAGGAGATAATTCCAGAGCCGAAATAAAAGCCGAAAAACGAAGGAAAACTAGTATAAACAACAATTAATAACTGCATGACGAATAATCTTTAAATTTTACAAAGAACTTATTTCAAATTTCCTCAAATCATTCAATTTGGGTAACATTTCAAATAAATTATGAATAGTATTGGTCCCGACTCCCAATTTAACTGTAAATAATGAATCTACTTCAGCTGTAAGTTTTTCTAATTTAATTAAATTATTATAACTTCTTTTAAATATTCCCATTGAATATAGTCTATAAGTATTGCTTGATAAAGATTGATAATCAGGTGTACTTGAAGCTAAAACTTTTATTGTATTTGATAACTGGGTCAATTTAAAGACATGATAGGGAATGTAATTAGCATTAAGAAATTCAAATGCTATTTCAAAGATCATTTGTTAAAAAAATAATAGATCGAGTTAAGCTTAAATTGTTGAAATCATTCAACTTAAAAATATTGAAAAGTTGGTAAATATACTTATATTCTAATTCGGATTTGCAATGTTAATTTGCTTGTATGATGAGAATAAATTTAATTATATTAATTGATAAATTAGTTAATTTCAATGATTATTTTAAAATTTATTTGTTTCATTATCAATTAATTTATAAAATTTAAATAATCTAAAGAATTTTATAATGAATGAATATTGATCTTTCTGGAATTGTGTTGTCTTTTGAAACAAAATTTTTATTTAGACATTAATTTAACTTAAAAAAAAATTAGCACCGGTTGGTTTCGATCCAACGACATCAGGGTTATGAGCCCTGCGCGCTTCCACTGCGCCACGGTGCTGATTATTGGGAAACAAACAACAGATATTTCCCATAATCCGAAACTGCAGGAGCCGCGTCGCCGCAGTAAAGCCGCTCTCTGATCCACAAAAGCCAAAGTTCAAGCCGCTTCTCACCTTAAAAGCAAGCCTTTCCGCCATCTCATAAGCCGTCAGAGGCTCAGCGGTGATTGTTTAATAAACATTATTTTTTATTGACTAATTAATATTTAAGATAAAATTACAATTATTTGATAATAAAATACGCAAGCTATATGAAGAATTTGATACACAATATTTCAATTGCTGTAAAGAGATAAATACAAGATTCTATCAAAAAGAGACAAAGAGTAACACAAGTTCTAATCAGTTAGGATAAAGAGGACTATCATCTTCAATATTTTCATTGAATAGTGTAAATACACCATCCGTATCATCAAAGAAACTGTTGATCCAATTTTGGATTGAATCAAAATTATTATCATCTAATTTAAATCCCATATCAGGAAATCCAACCTTCATTGTACTTGCAACAGTATTTCTAAATTTTTCCCAGACTTGATCCATATTAAGATTTGGATCATTATTTAATTCAAAGATTCTATTAGTCTCATAAGTTTTAATTAATGCATCAATAAAACATGAAAAATGAGATATAATTTTTAAAAATGAAAAATATCTATAATTATTTGCTAAGAATGATGTATTTGTAATTGATGAATGAATTTCAACAAAAAATGTAATTATTTGTCTTGGATTACTAAAAATTGATTTAATATGCTTGCCAATCTCATCTGGTTTGTTTTCGTCAAATCTCTTATTTATTGATAATTCAATATCTCTATAATTCAATGAACTTAGATCAATAACTGGCGAACCAGTAGTTGACTTATTGAACAGATGTAGTTTCTTTAAGTTATTTGCAAAATATTCATGCTTTGAATGTCCAACATATTTTAAATATGAGCCAACTAATGAAATAGAATATAAAAAAATGCTTGGATATAAAAGAGTCAAAATATCTCTTTTAAAATAAATCAAATACCTCAAATGCTGTTTTCCATACACTGTATTTTCACCATTAGTTAAATCCTTAACTAAACACCAACAAATTGCAGATTGTTTTGCAAATTCAGTTTCATAGAAAAAAGCTTGTTGTTTCAATATTTCAAGATTTTCAGGTGTAAGCTGATCAGCTGGAAATAGTGTTAGATCTAAAAATAAATTCCTAAGAACTGCTGCAAGTATCCCTATGAATTTAAAAGCTTTTAATTTCAAAGTTAATTTATGAGAAATACTAATCAATTTATCATGGGACATTTTTACCATTTCTTGTTCATTTAATGGGAAAAGTAAATCCTTAAAGGTACCTAATGAAGCACTGAAATTTATATATTTCTCACGTAAAACAATTATATCATTTAAAGAGATAGCTTCAACTGAATTCATTAAAAGGGATGCTTCTCTTTGTAAATTAGTAAATCTCGTAAGAAGTGTAATATCAGGATGAGAAGGTGTATTAGAATCAGAAAAAGCATCATTTATTATCAACGGAGTACCCATTAAAAGTGAATATATTGCATCTGATAACTTCAAATAACACCAAAGGGATCTATGATTCGAATCAGGCAATTTATATAGATTATCTTCACGATGAATAGCAAAATCAGTGACTGAGGCGGGATCTCTATGTAAACATAATTGAAAACCTAATAAAATTGCAGTATTTGCCATTTGTGCTGATTTAGTTTGATCCATACTATCAGATCCATGAACAGAATATGAATAATAAATATCCTTCAAAACTAATAATGAAATTAAAGCTGAATAATTTTGTTTTCGGTAATTGGCTAATGACAAAGTTTCTGTTGCTAACTTGGTGATAGTGTCTGCTATCCTAAAGTCTTTGAGAACATTGGAAATATCTGGATCAAGATTACAAAATATACTAGTTGAAGAGACAAGTGAAAATATAAGGGAAAGTTCGGAGTACTCATAAACTTTAATAGGCTTATTATATATCCATTGGTCTTCATTAATTTGCTGAAAATATTTATTGAAACATTCAAAAACATGAGTCATATCGACAAATCCAAAATATAGCAATTCATTTAAATTCTCTTTAAAATAATTTAATGCCTCTAATATAAGTTTCATTTTTGGTAAAACAAATGTTTCAATCTTGGTAATGACAGCATCAACACCTGGATCAATATTAACTAATTTTGATAAATTATAAGTTGGGCCATGCAGTGTTTTCCAAGCAACTCTTTCACTTTCATCAAATCTTTTTAAAATAAATATAAGATGTGAACTCATATATGAGCCTAACAAAGAAACGGGACCTCTAATTGATGTTTTACTTGATTTTCTAACAGATATGAATGTCTTGTAACCGGATAATTTTAAATCCAATATGGAAGTTAGTTGGTTATTAGTTTTAGTAATATCATCAGAAAATGCCAAAGATTGATTAGATCTTGATTCACCAGGTATTGGAGTAGAATTTGATTCAGTCAATGTTTGATTGGTCTTTGACTCAATTAGCATTCTTTCCAAATTGAACACTTGCTCTTTCAAACATATCAATTCATCTTGGATAATGGCTGCTTGCTGTTGACTATGAGGCTGATATTGGTACTGATACTGTTGTTGTGGATAAGGATACTGATATTGTTGTTGTTGCTGCTGCTTTTGAATTGATGGTTCAGCTGGTTGAACAGATCGGAAAACAATATGCAAACCATGAGGCGAAGATAAATTGGTAGTCTTGTTGTAGGAAGGACTTGCAAGTAGATTAGCTAAAGTTGGTTCTTCATATTGACAGGTATCTCGATGTTTAAATTTAATACAATTTGAACAAGGTAATTGTCTATCACACCCAATTTTTCTTTTTCTGCAATTTGTACAAACCAATGAAGGTCTTTTTCTCGTCTTTTTGGGTTTTGTGACTGAAGAAGGATTGGTGTTTTCTGCCATTATTGAGTTTTTCCAAACGACTACCTCTAGATAAAAACTCAAAAAATAGATCGGAGATAATTTACCAAGGTGAAGCTGTGCAGAGGTGAGAAAAATTCCGAGAGAGTATCTATAGAAGTATGCCCAAATCTATGGATTGATCACAGATCAGAGATAGTTTAGGTGTTAGAGCATTCCAAAACATGACATATAATTATTAAATTAATATTAAATAAAATAATATAATAGAAATCAAAGGAGTTCACTGACTATATGAAGAAGGAGTAATTAAAAGGAGTTCTATACAGAATACTGAAACAGTAACTACATAAAGGAATATTGATCTTGTAAGGATGTTCAAGCAACACAATATACACCCAAAAAAAGTTTTAATTCTGATATATCTGTAAAAGTTTGATAGGAATTATCATTAGTTAATCCATATTCTTTTTCATACTTAAGACACCTTTTTCCATAATCTGTATTCTGACGCAAGGAAGAATAACAAGTTTTCATAATCTTTTCTTTTGGATACTCTTTAGTTAAATCATACTCATAAACTTCTTTTTCCAAACGTTGAAAATCTTGTAAATAAGTAAACATATATTTCACCTTATCACATTTGAGAATCAAGTCTAATTCTTGAATTTTAGACTGTCTAGAAATTGAATTCATCACCATTAAAGATACCATAAGTCTAACTGATTTGCATGGATAATGTGAAACATTCAAAGAGGAAGCAATCTTAAAGATTTTTGGATCCATTGTTTCTTCAAAAGCAGACATTAAGCAAGAATCTTCGTTTTCATCATATAATTGATCAGTGCATTTATTATTAACATAATCAATAAATCTGGATTCACCTCCTAAGTTTACCAAAGCATAAAACATTTTTTAACTCTGGACATTCTTTTTTAATTTGATTGGCTATTGATTCTGATAGATGAACTTTAATATCATTATCAATTACAATATCTTTACTAGTTGAACGATCTGAAATGAGTGAACTTGATGAACTATGAGTACTAGATGTACTATCTATAATGGGTGAATGTCTAGATGTGCTAGATGAAGGTGATAAAGATGATAAAACTTTATTGTTTTTTCTTAAGCATAGAAATGATGGCATCATGGGATTCATGACAATAACTCACTATTGTAACTTAAAAAAAGAACTCTGTGGCAATAATTTGGGTTTTATTCTAATTCTAAACATAAAATATAAATTAAAATGTAACAGAAAATAATAATGGATTTTCTGTTTTCACCTAAAATGTCAGGTAAAGCTGAATCATAATCAAATAAAAACACTTTGAAAAATATCTTTAAGAAGGAATAAGAAAATCAAGAAAAATAAGTAATTGGATCTTTAAATAATTTTTTTAACTCTTGTAAACTCAAATTAATCTTTGATTGGGGCTGGCTTTTGACTTGATTGACATACACATTCTTTTCAAACTAAACAGTTGCTTTTCAATTGCTTACCTTATCTTGTATACTGTTGTCTGTTAGAGTAGCTGAAGTTGAATCTCCATCTTGATCTTAAACACTTTGAACCACGACAACCAATTTTGCAGTTTGAACAAACCGATGGATGTTTTTGACCTATCTTTTTGACTGGTTAATTATTTGGCTTCCATAACTGAAGGATTCCCCATAATTATCGAGATTTTCTTGGTGGCTTTATTTATAGATAAAGAATCACTACTTATTTAAAAAAACTACTAGTCTATACGTACTACGTATTACTCAAAAGTTGAAAAAACTCGAAGATGTGCAGAGGTGTATATTCCGAGACCTGCTATATGCAGAGTGGGCAATTACCTATACCTCTAACTCTAAGAAATACACATCTTTCAATTAACACAGATACTAAGCTGAATTAAATTAAATTAAAAAGTAAAATATGACAAAAAGTAAAGTATAAATGAAGTCATTTAAATTAACAAACAAAAAGAATCTAACACCAAGCTTTGTAGACTCTATAATAAAATGGTTTAGAAGCCAATAATGCTTTCTCTTCAGCAATTTCTTGTTTCAATAAATCTAAATTAACTTCTCTTCTACCATGATCAATATCAATATCTTTAGCTTTTCTAAAAATCATAAAATCTCTTTTCCAAACAACATAAAACAAATAAAACACTACAACAACAGGAGCAGATAAATAAGATTCAAAGAAAGTTTCAGCATTTGGTTTACCACCTTCTGGCCAAACAGAAACATAAAATTGTGCAATTAAAATTAAACAATTTAATAAAACTCCAAAATATGAACCATAAACACCACATTGTGAAGTAAATGATAATTCATCTGTACTTCTACCTTGAGCTTTTAATGCTGCTCTGAATCTAATATGGCATAAACAAATTGAACCCCATGTAAAAACAGAAGATAAACCAGAAATAGCTAATAACCATGTAAAAACTGTACCTTGATCAGGACATGCAGCTAAGAAGCATAATAATCCAACTATTAATGAAATCAAAATACCAACTAAAGGTCTACCTTGTCTATCAATATAACCACAAATCTTTGGAACAAATCCTTGGTCAGCTAATGAAGCAACAGATCTTGAACATCCATAAACTGCTGAGTTACCAACCGATAAAACGGCAATCATAATAACAGCATTCATAACTGATGGTAACCCACTTATACCACCATTCCTAATAGCAATGACAAATGGTGATGCAGAAGCATCTGCTGATGATGTACCACTTAATAATCTTGAATCATTATACGGAACTAATAGACCAACTAAAGTTAATGAAATGATATAAAATAATGCAATTCTCCAGAACACTTGTTTTGTAGCAGATGGTAATGTCCTTCTAGGATTATCTGTCTCTGCAGCAGCAAGCCCACATAGCTCTGTACCTTCGAAAGAGAATGCAGCTGTGACAAAAACGGTACAAACACCTTTGAAACCATGGGAAAAGGCACCTGGATCATGCCAATATTTACCACCAATATATCCACCTTTTGGACCACCACCACAAACTAGAACAATACCTAAGATAATAAATCCAATAATTGCAATCACTTTAATTAATGAAAAAGTAAATTCTGCTTCACCATAACCTCTCACACCAAAGAAATTAATAATTGAAATGAAAACATAAAATATCGCAACCCAAGCAGCAGAATTAATATCTTTATTCCAATATTTAATTGCAATTGAAGCAGCAACTAATTCTAAAGGTAAAATGATTAACCATTGCATAGCATAATTATAGGCCATTGCAAAACCCCATGGCATACTAATAAATCTGGTATTATATTGAACAAAACTACCTGAAACTGGAAAAGCAACAGCCAATTCACCTAATGCTTGAACAGTACAATATAGCATAGCACCAGTAAGTAACCAACCAATCAAAATAGCAGCTGGTCCACCATTACTTAAAGCTTTGCCGCTACACAAAAACAAAAAGTATCAAAAGTTAGTAATGTTTTAAAGCAAAGAAAGGAAGTTAGAGTAAAGTAAAGTTAATAAGACATACCTTCCGATGAATAAACCTGTACCAATACTACCACCAATTGCAATCATTTGTAAATCTATGTAATATTGTTAGTATATTATATTTTGAAGAAAAATTAAACAAGGAAAAATAATACCTACGTCTACTTTTCAAAGCTCTTTTCAAAGGAGCTTTAGCAGAAATCAAATTTGCTTTTTCAATATCTGTTAAATTTGGATCAAATTCTTCCATATCCATTGGTTTAAATCCATCTTTCAAATCTTGAAACCATCCTTTCTTTTCAAGTTCATTTGATGATGATGAAACAATCAGGTCAGAACTTTTAGTTTTCTCAACTGAATAAGTATTAGATTCTGTAGTATTCATTTTGAATTGTTTCTTTAAAAAAAATCTAAAGAATAACAATATATGATCATAGTTGTAATTAAAATGGGGTTGATTTAGTTTTTATAACATCATAAAAAGGGGAGGATATTGATCATATTGTGGAGCAACTTTTAGGAAATTTGCGATATGATAATTCTTGTATTTTATAGTATGTCTGATATGATAAATTATAACATTTAATTGGTTTCTTGATAAAAAGAGATGAATTCTTGGTGAAGTATATGGGAAGACTGTATGCATGTTGTAGCCTATGGTTGAGTAATTCCATTTCCCCAAATTTTAATCATCGAATTAAAACAAAAAGATAAATTAAAGTAATTGAAGGTACTCAGGAGAAGAAATAATAAATGGAGGAACGCCATCTTGCATTGAACGGCAAAGTAACTTGAACCAGAAGGGCCCATATTTGAATTCGTTAGATATATATGGCGGCTAGCTATGTACTTTAGAGTGTACTTTAAAGGAAATAAAGAAATTAAAGGGTAGGACCCTCCAGTTGATTTTCTATTTGTCGTTGACGTTGATTCGTTGAAACTTAAGTGCGAAGCGCCATCCCGCCGCAGCGGCTCACAGTTTTATTGTTTTGCCGTGCGTGTCGGTTTAACAGTCGGTAATAACTTCTACTAATAATTTTTCAATATTAAGAAAGAAAATATATATAGAGTTGATTTTATCATTGTTAATCAATCAATTAAGGATGGCTTTCCTGTTTGTTCAAGTAAAAATTAAAAATCAAAATTACTCATTTTTGAAATACCTAGAGACTCCTTTAATTCAGATAAATCTGAAAAGGTTTGATAAGCATTCCTCTCTGTTAATCCATATTTTTGTTCATACTTAAAACATCTTTCTTTAATTTTCCATCCACTACGACAAACCGAATAACAGGTTCTCATAATTTTATCACTTGGAAAATCTTCAGCTAAACCATACTCAATAACATCTTTTTGTAGCCTTTCGACGTTTTTTAAATAAACAGGTGTGACAGCCCCATTCATATTATTTAGAGTCCAGTTTAATTCTTGAATCTTCTAGAATTTGATTGCATGTCTATTAAAGACACCATAAGTCTAACTGATTTGCATGGATAATTTAAAGTATTCAAAGAAGAAGGAATCTTAAAAATTTTTGGATCCATAGTGTCCTTTAAAGCAGACATTAAACAAGAATCTTCATTTTCGTCATATAATTGATCAGTTCTCTTATTATTAACATAATTAATAAATTTAGATTCACCTCTTGAGTTCATTATATTTTCTAATGATTGAAAATATTTGCCAAATTCTAAAACATTTTCTAGTTTTGGACATTCTTTCTTAACTTGTTTAGCTATTGATTCTAGTGGATGTCCTTCAACTTTAATATCATCATTATTCTCAGTTTTAATAACATCTTTATTTTCAGTTTTAATAGCATCTTCATTTTCAATCTTAATGACATCTGTATCAGAACTATTTGAAGATGATATATCTTTTACATCTTTATTGGGTTTGAAACGTTTAGACATGGCTGGATATATATGATAATTAATTATTGTAAGTGAATAATGGAACTAATCTCTCTGATGTTTTATGAAATATTAATAATCAAGAAAATAATAATGAGTGTTCACTGTTCTATACTTTCCTAAATGGAAGGTGTGTGTGCATGAAATTTCTCAATAGTCTATAGCTTTTTACAGTTAATTTATTAAAAGGAAGCATATTTTAATAAATCCAAAACGAAAACAGAGAAACAAGTAAAATACAAGTGTAAAAAGAAGGGAAAAGTACTAAGTCACTCACTCACCTTAAAAATTATAAAGTGGATTTCCTATAGTTTCCCAAATCATCTCTAATGTAACAATAAGAAAATAAAGAGTGAAAATAGACGAAAAATAAACAATTCATGGGGTATTCAATTAAACCGATATGGATTTTTTATATCATCCAACAAATATGTTTCTAATTCATATAGATCTGAAAAACTTTTATAAGCATTATTCTGGGTTAAACCATATTTTTGTTCATAACTGATACATTTTTGTTTAGTTTCATAATTATTACGTACAACATAATAACAAGTTTTCATAATTGTATCAGTTGGACACTCTTCAGTTAGACCAAACTCAAGGATTTCTTTTTGAAAATCTTGAATTCTTTTCACATACTTATCAATAAGCTGTCCATTTCTGTTACTGAGAACCTGGTCAAATTCTTGAATTTTAGATATTCTAGAATTTGACTCCATCTCCATTAAAGACACCATAAGTCTAACAGATTTACATGGGTAATCTTCAACATTCAACAAAGAAGCAATTTGAAAGATTCTTGTATCAATCGTTTCCCTAAAAGCTGGAATTAAATAAGAGTCCTCGTAATCATCATATACTGGATCAGTTTTCTTATTATTAACATGATCAATAAAATCAGATTGGCCCTCTGAGTTCATTACATTTGATAATGATTGAAAATACTTACCAAAACCTAAAACATTTTCTAATTTTGGACACTTCTTTTTAATTTGATTGGCCACAAATTTTAATGGATGAACTTTAACATCTTCTTTATTCTCAATTATTATAATATCATCTGTATCCGAACTAGTTGAAGATGCTGTTTCCTCGGTTTTGATACGCTTAGAGGTTTTATCAGATTGATCGGTCTTGACACGTTTAGGCATTTCTATGATAATAATAATTAAATATTGTAAAGGTGAAAAGAGAAGTAAGCTCTGTGGCACTAATTTCCTTTCAATTCTAATAACCAATTAAACGTAGCACAAAAAATGGAATTTCCTGCTACCTGCCTAGTATGGAAGGTGAGTGTGCACGAATTTGAGTGATAGCCAAGTTAAATCACTTTTTAATGATTGGTAATATTCTTTTATTTTATTTGGTTCCAAAATAAATTCCCGTTTGTTCAATTAAAACATAAAAATATAAAAATATTTAAGACTAATTAAACATAAAAAGATAAAAATAACAAATAAGAAATAATTAAGAAAACATGAAAAATGCACAATTTCAATTCAATTCAATGGGCATTGGAATACTAGATTCTAAGTTCATGAACTCTCAAAGATTTTCCTAATTCATCTAGATTTGAAAAAGATGTATAAGCATTATACGAAGTCAACCCATATTTTTGTTCATAATTTAAACATCTTTGTGTATAGAAGGAAGACTTACGAATAACAGAATAACAAGTTTTCATAATTTTATCTTCCGGATAATCTTCACTTAAATCATACTCAACAATTTCTCTTTGCAATTTTTGAACTTTATCAAAATATTCACGGATAAGATATGGACTATATTTGTTTTCGAGAATAAAGTCTATTTCTTGAATTTTAGATTTCCTGGAAGTTGATTGCATTTCCATTAGAGAGACCATAATTCTGACTGATTTACATGGATACTTTGAAATATTCATAGAAGAAGCAATCCTGAAGATTTTTGCATCAATTGTTTTCTTGAATGCAGAAATTAAGTAAGAATCTTCATTTTCATCGTATAATTGATCAGTTTTCTTATTATTAACATAATTAACAAATTTTGATTGATCTTTTGAATTCATAATATTTGATATTGATCTAAAATATTTACCAAAACCTAAAACATTTTCTAATTTTGGACATTCCTTTTTGATTTCATTGGCTATTAGTTTCATTTGACAAACCTCAACTTTAATGCAATCGTCATTCTCAGATTTAATAATATCTGTATCTGAACTAGTTAAAGATGATGCATCATTCTCATCCATTTTGGGTTTGAAATATTTAAACATTGTTATGATTGGTAATTGATTAAGGCGAAAGAAAAGAAGTGATATGGTTCTGTTCTTTTATATTCTAACATGAAATATTAAAAATGTTTTCTGCTTGCCTAAAACGGCATGGGAATCTGCACGAACTTGAGTCATATCAAATGGAAAACGAACTTTTGAATAAGAAACATAATTGTAATAAAAATAATTAACCAGAAGATCTTATAAATCCATGTATCACGATAAAAGAATAAGAAATAAGAAATTGGACTTTTAAATAAACTTTTTTTTAATTCTTGTAAACTTGAAAATGAATTACTAGCATTTTCTCTAGTTAAACCATAAGTTCTTTCATATTGTAAACAGAATTTACTATACATATATGGACCATCACAAATTCTAAAATAACATTGTTGAATTATTTCTTCATCAGGAAAATCATCGGTTAGATCATAATTTGAAACAATATCTTTAAATTGTTCAAATTTTTTAAAATATTCATTTATATCATTACCAACTGTATTTATTTTGTTAAAAAATGATTGTAATTCTTTGACTTTATTGCTTCTAGCAATACGATACATTTCAGATAATGAAGCTAAAATACCAATTGATTTAGTTAAATAATGTGATTTCTTACTAAGATTAGAAGCAATTCTAAATAATTCAGAATCAATAGTTGATTTTAAAGCTGCCGTCATTAATAAATCCTGTGATATGCCATATTCCAGATCGATATTTCTTCTATTAACATTTTCAATAAATTCAGATCTGTGTTCTGTTTTCATTATTATAGCCAACTCATCAAAATAGTTATTAAATTTTATGATTTCTTTTAATTTTGGGCATTCAACTTTGATTCGATATGAAACGTAGCTTATTAGTTCTAGATCATAACACTGGTAGTCAGTAGAATGGTAACTTGGAGCCTGCTCCATGGTTGTTGGTAAGAGAAAGACCATTTGTTATCTTTTTGATACCCCTTTAAAAAAAAAAAAAAATAAATAAATGAATTATTTACGTAATAGTTTACGTAATAATTTACGTAGCAGCATTCGGTGTAACAGTTTTTAATTAATCCGTCCACGAAAAGAGATTGAACAACAACAATAACAACAACTTATCGAACAACTATACCATTTTAGTTTTAATTCCATCAGTGAAGGTGAAACAATGAACACTTATGAAGTGAAGATTTTATTACATCAATATTATAGCACTCCTACCAACTAAGAACAAGAACTTTTAACTAAGACATCATAAAATAATGGATTCATTGGATCAATTTAAATGTATCATTCAGAGTTTACCAAATGAAGTAAATGATATCATAGTGAAGTTTATGATACTTGTTGATTTTGAATTTAGTGATGTTAAAGACCTCTTCCACAAATCGGATGATTTAGATTATATATTTAAATGTTTATTAGAAGAATCAACAATCTCTCTTCTTATTGATTATGGTGATATTAAAGATATCAAATTAAATTATTCAAGCTGTTCATTAGTTATTCCAGAGAAATCATTACCTGATCTTTTAAAGTTTTCAACTGATTTAAATATATTATTTCCAAAAGTAATTTTAAAACTTACAGATTGGCAATTTAAACCTTTACCATATCAAACTCTTGGATATTTCAAAGAAATTACAATTATATGTACGAAGGATATGAGTGGATTTTTCAGATTTTCCAAGAGACAACCAAGTTCATTTACCAAGAAGGTCACTAGAATTAATGTTCACGAATTAGATATAGAGCTAGATGATATTTACGATCATTTTTCTTCAGATGAAGAGGAGGACGAAGATGATGAATTACCCAACATTTTAGATATATATGACATTGATAAATCATTTCCAAATTTACACACATTGAATATTGATACATTTAAATTGAATGAAGTAACATTTGTAAAGATAGATATTCTTAGAAGATGGATGAAAAACACTACTAAAAAACTAAAGTTAATATTACATATAAGACCTTTTCCTCTTCCTAATGAATTACTTAACTTTCTCGAAACAACGAACAAAGATTTAATTCAATTAGAACTTAGGTTAGATTATGATGACTATTACATACACTCTACATCTGAAGCAGTTGCAGTGGTACAAAATACTAATTTATTACAATTATCCAATTTCTCTCATTATTTTAAATACATGTCTTATAATAATTTTTGTGAATCTGATAGAGCAATTAAATCACTATCCTCTTGCCATAATTTGGAATATTTGAAGATTAATTATGTATTATGCGAAACGGAAAGTGACTGGAAAATCTTTAAAACTTATAATTTCAATACTTCATTCTACAACTTTCCAAAGTTAAAGCTTCTTGAACTATATTACTTACACCTTCAACCATATAAATTGGATCAACTTCCAGAAACATTATCATTTTTAAAATTGCATGATTGTACTGTTAGTCCAAAATATATAAAATTACCTAAAAAATTAATTGAATTTGAAATTAAATTAACAAGCCCATGTTATACAGTTCCAATAATTGAAAATTCAAATGAATTAGACTATTTATCTCAAGTTGATATGAACTTTCATTTTCATGAAGGAGAATATATAAATTCACTTATGTCTGATATTCAATATTTTATTTATTCATTACCTGTAGATTTATGCATACTTTATTTCAACTACAGAAAGCCTTTAGAACGTCGTTTCAGTTATAGAAACTCTGAAGAGTCCGATGAGTCTGAGTCTGAATCTGATGACTCTGAATCTAATGAATCTGAATCTGATGAATCTGAATCTGATGAATCTGAATCTGATGACCCTGATGAATTTTCAGGAAGCTTTAATTTTGATGAGTTATCATTTACACGTTTAACAAATCTTCAGGAGTTAGTATATAGAATATCAAGCGAAATACCAGTTTCTGGGTTTAGTTTTGATTTATTTCCCGAAAAATTAGAAATTTTAAAACTTTATTTTGTATTTAATCCTTTAGATAATAAATTTGCAAATACTTGGTCAAGGTCATCAAATTTAAAAGAGTTAAGAATAGATTTACAGGAATTTGATGAACCTGATAAATTCTTACAAAAGTATATAAATGGTTTAAAATCATTAAAAAGACTTTTATTTCTAGTTAATTGGGAACGAGGTCAAGATTCTTTAAGTATCAGAGAATTCAAGTTTAATTCAAGTTTAGAAGATTTTCAAATTAGTATTGCTAACAGAGGTGGCTCGAGTCTAGAACATTTAGATTTTAATATACAAATTAGCTCTATACCCGTTACCTTGAAACAAATCAAAATTTTGACACAGTATGATAATAAACTTAGATTATTTCCTGAATCAGCAGATGAATCAACAGAAAGAATTGAATCCATTTTGAAACATGTTTATATAGATAGCTGGAATGATTATTATGCTGAAGGACTAGAAGGTATTTCTTATTGAAATTGTTGTTCATTTCCGTGTTTTGTCATTCTTCTTATTCAATTGAATTATTTAAGATTAAGCTTCTTGTTACTTAACAATTAATTAAATTGGGGGTACAGCTTAATATTTTCTGAATTAATATTTTAAATCTCCTATCTTATCTTTGTATACCTCTGCCCCATTACTATAAGCCACCAAATACTACTTTATGAAATAGTATTTAATTGTAATTGTCATTTATTAAAGTAACAAAAACTTATAGAAAGAAAAATATACAATTATTGGCGTATTGTTGGTTTTGTATTGATGGATACTATAACATTTCCCAAATTATTTATTTTAATTTTCATTAATATATAAAGCTTTCTAAAGTTTTTATATCTTTAATAGATTTATATGCATAATCAGGATCCAATCCATACTTTTGTTCATAGTTAAAGAAATTGTGTTGACATTTTGACTTACGTGTAATAGAATAACAAATTTTCATAATTTTATCATTTGGAAATTCTTCAGTTAAATTATACTCAATAACTTCACGTTGTAAATGCTTAACTTTAAGTAAATAAACATATCTATCATAATGTTTATCATTATTTAAAATTAAATTTAATTCTTCAATTTTAGATTTTTAATTTTGAATTTAATTCCAATTCTTTTAAAGTAACCAGAAGTCCAATTGATTTACATGGATACATTGAAATATTATAACCAGAAGCATGTTCAAAGAGTATATCAACAATTGTTTCTTGAGTTTTCTGCTTGCCTAAAATGGAGAACTGTGAACTTGAATCTTTAACTGTTTAGAACTCACCTCGGTGTAACTCTGCCGAAGTTTCTCCGTTGGGCCCTTGAGATCCCTTATAAATTCGTATCAACAATTACAAATACTCTACAAATACTCCAACAACTGGGACTACACAGACACAACTTAATATATAACTCACAGTAGTGTCACCTTAACACCAACCCACCTCCAACACCAACAACACCAGGTGGAGACAGCCAGTAACAGTAACAGCTACATAGTTAGTCCTTTACTAAGTTTACTAATAAAATAGAAATAAAAAATCGCGTTCTTAACAGTAAATTTTATCAACAACTTTTCCAACAAGTTGCAACAACTACTTCTTCTTCTTCCTGTTTTCCCAGTCATTTTCTCTGTTTATCATATACCCTACTCC
This sequence comes from Ambrosiozyma kamigamensis, assembly GCA_030572235.1. Classification (NCBI taxonomy): domain Eukaryota; kingdom Fungi; phylum Ascomycota; class Pichiomycetes; order Pichiales; family Pichiaceae; genus Ambrosiozyma; species Ambrosiozyma kamigamensis. Next base: position 64,437 of record JAJLZM010000003.1, on the reverse strand, counting down.
GGAATCATACCATGACTCTCCCTGAATATATCCAATACTCTTATCCAACTTTGGAATCTGCTTTTGGTTTACAACTATGGCCAATCTTTTCTCATTTCTTTGAATTAACTGTTGGTTATCCAGCAGAAGATTTTAAATTTATTAAAAATAAAACTTTTTTAGCTAATTTCCCTCAAGCTGGTTCTATCATCGTCATATATTACATCTTAATCTTTGGTGGTCAATTTTTATTAAATAAATTTAATGTTAAACCAATTAAATTAAATTTATTATTTCAATTTCATAATTTAATTTTAACTTCAATTTCTTTAATTTTATTATTATTAGCTATTGAACAATTAATCCCCTTATTATACAACCATGGAATCTTTTATGCTATTTGTAATGAAGGTGCTTTCACTAAAAAATTAGTTACTTTATATTATTTAAATTATTTAACTAAATTTTTAGAATTAATTGATACTATATTTTTAGTTTTAAGAAGAAAGAAATTATTATTCTTACATACTTATCATCATGGTGCAACTGGTTTATTATGTTATACTCAATTAATCGGTCATACTGCTGTTGAATGGGTTCCAATCTCATTAAATTTAGCTGTTCATGTCTTGATGTATTTTTATTATTTCTTAGCTGCTTCTGGTATAAAAGTTTGGTGGAAAGAATGGGTTACAAGATTTCAAATCATTCAATTTTTAATTGATTTAGTCTTTGTTTATTTTGCAACTTATACTTTTTATGCAAATAAATATTTTATTGATATATTACCAAGTAAAGGTACTTGTTATGGTACACCGGAAGCTGCTGCTTATGGTTATTTGATTTTAACTTCTTATTTGGTTTTATTCATTTCTTTCTATATCAAAGTTTATAAATCATCTGGAAACAAATCAAAGAAACAAATTAATAAATCACAAGAATCTATTGCTTCAACTGCTGCTGCTGCAACTACAACTGGTATTGAATCATCATCAACTAAACCAAAATCAAGAAAAGCTTGATTCATATGACAACATCCATCCGGACTCATAAACAACTACAACTATCACACTCACTATCTCTTTATTTGTTTTCAACAAACAAAAATTGTTAAAATAGATAAACCACTTTTAGAATTACCAACTAATTATACCATATTATATATGATTATTTATTAAAAAAAAAAAACAGCACTTTTAATTAAGTTGTACTATCACTTTCATTTATTTCTATAATCTAATATTTTAACTATCTATCTACCCATATATATTTTCTTTTATATTCTTCTTATTTTTCTTATTATATTTCTTATACATATAAAAACTCATAAATAAAATTTTCTGATCTCGTTTAAAAACACGAAACGCGAAACAAAACAAAACGCGTTAACAAATTTCTTAACAACAACTATACTTAAATTATACTAAAAACTTGTATCAAAACCAACAAATAATGGATTTATACACAGTACTAAACCCACAAAACCAACAATCTGAAAACTACTCATTACATTTACTAGAACTAAACGATGATCTTTTGAAAATTATAAAATCAAATGAAGATGAAAAATTATATTTAAAATCAACAACTTCAAAATCACAACCATATTTAATAACATCTGAAAAATCATTTAAAATAAGACAACAAAATCATTCAAATTGTTTAATGTTATTAAATGATAACATATCAATACAACAATTTGAAAATCAATATGTTTTAAATGAAATTACAAAACCTGAAATTGATTTAATTTTATTATCTAATATACCAACAATAAATAAAATAACTGATGAAAAATTTGATAAAAAAGTTGGAATTGATGAATTATTTGATAATTGTTCATTATCAAAATTACAATTTTTAAGATTTTTAAATGAATTTAATATTGTTATAACTGATGAATTTGGTGTTTTGAAAATTAATGAATTATTATTATTAAATTCAATTTGGAAATTATTAAATTCATTAATTAATTATTATTTAGGGTTAGGTTCATTAGATGTAATGAAAGAATTTGAATTAATGAAATTAACCAAAGATGAGATATTAAATTTAGTTAAAGTTGATAATTCAATTGAATTAAAAATCATTGAATTTTGTATAAATAAATTTACAATTGAACAAACAACAGGGGGCATTGAATTAAATAATGAATTAATTGTTAAATTATTTGGTATAAATGAATTAAAAAAATTAAATGGAACATCAATTGAAATAAATGATTTTATAATTAATTTAAAAACAAATTTTCCATTTAATTATAATCCAGAAATTAAATTAAATTTAATTTTAAATGGTTATTTTTATATTACAAAAAATTTAAATAATAAAAAACAACATTTTATAAATTATTTAGATGAATCTAAATTATCATTAAATATTAAAATTAGATTAAATGAATTATTTAAATTAAAATCAAGTTGGGAAATTAATGAATTAAAACCATTTATTAATAGAGTTAATTATAATAATTTAAAAATTGAAAAATTCTTATTAAAATATTGTAAGATTAAAAAAGAAGGTAAAAAAATGATGGTTTATAAAAGATAGTTCTTATTATTAATTAATTAATTATATTTATTTATTTTATTTTATTATACAATGTAAACTTGCTTAAACGATAATACAACATCCTGATGATTCTTTAGTTTCAGCTGGTTTTGAAGCTGTAGTTTCAGCAGTCTTAGTAACAGCTTCGTTAACAGGTTCAGTACTGGTAGCTTCAGTAGCAGCGGCAGGAGCAGCAGTAGTACTAGCAGAAGTAGTTGTACCAACATATTTAGATAAAAATTTAGCAAATTCTTTACCTTGAATAGAAGCAATTTCTAAATCAACTGTAGTTGGAGTTAATGAACCATCAGAACCAGCAATAGTACCAGAATTATAAGGAGAAGCACCAATTGTAGGATTAGTAATATCACTTAATTGTTGAAAAGCAGCAGTATAACCTAATGGAACATATAACATACCATGATGAGCTAAAAATGTAATTGCAGCTCTAGCAGTTTGTTCTTTACCTGAACCAGTACCAGTTGAAACGAAAAAACCAGCAGGTTTATGATATAATGCACCTTTAGCCCATAATTCACCAGTTGAATCAAAAAATGAAGAAATTTGTGATGGTATATTACCAAATCTAGTTGGGAAACCAAATAAAAACCCATCATAATTTAATAAATCATTTGCATTTATAATTGAAATATCATTTGGTTTTTCTGATCCATGAATTAATTCTAATGTTTTTGAATCTAATGTTTCTGGAACTCTTAAAATATCAACAGATTGATTTTCTGATTCAATACCTTTTGCAATTTCTCTTGCTAAAGTTGTAACATGTCCATAAGTTGAATAAGTTATGATCTAAAAACAAATGATGTTTGTTAGTATAAATCAAGTTGAGTGAGTGTAATTTAGCGGTACATACAGCAATCTTAGCCATTTTGAATTAAATACTTGATGAATTGAGTGATAAATTGCAACAATTGCTGTTCTGAAGTTAGTGGTTTTCAGTAGGTTTTTATAGAAAAGAAACAAAGCTGACTGAGCCGCTGTCATCCTGACTAATTATTATTAAGATTTATAAGCGCGCACGTGACGGAGAGGGTGGTGATTGGCTGGTTATTACATAGCTATAAAACAACTATACTATAAGAATGGTGTTATTGAAATGGTCGTCTATTTCTCTCAACAACCAAACTTAATAATTGTAACACCCTTGAATGAATCACCACAAGTTCACTCAAAACATCTTGAAAAGTTGACTTAATGTAGCTTTATAAATAATAATCACTCTTCATTCAAAAGAGTTGATTTCAAAAGTATTGGTCAATGTTTCACAAACTTTAGTTGGTTTGGTTGATGGTTTAAACTGGATATTGAATGATAATTATATAATATAACAACTTTTGCTAAACAAAATATTTTAAAGGCAAGGCAGGTCCGATTGGATGAAGATAATACCGCATGGTTTAGTGCTGGTAGCTCTAAATATACATCGAGCTTTATTTCCACAATTAAAAAGGTAATGGGACAACTAGTTTAAAAGATAGAATAAAAATTTATATAGATGAGTTGGTTCAGTCTTTTGAAGAGGTAACAGTATGCAGTTAGGTTTTAATAAACATTTAGCTTTCTTAGATTGTACTGCTGCTTATTTGAATGCTGATATTGATAAAGAAATTTAAAACTAATCAATTTTTTTATTGGTAATTTCTATCAAGTTACCTTCAACATAATTGTCCAGGTTACTGATGGTAACCAAGTTAAGTATTGCATGGATAATAATATTCCTTATCAATTAACCATCGTTAAAATTACTGTTAACAAGTTTAAAAATTGATACTTTTGTTTCTTTATTTAAATTTGGATACGTTATAATTAGGGAAACAGCTGATGACTTCCTTCACTTGATTGATGCTAATAAACTTAATATTGAAAATCATGTTTCACCTTCTTCATTAGATTTCCAATCTTTCTTCCAAAATTATTATTATGTCAATTTTGCAGATAATGCAGATATTTCTCAAGAATTATCAACACAATGTTTAAATGTTATCAAGAATTCCAAACCAGCCACTGCTGCAATTTCTAAATATTCTTTCCCGTTATTTAAGAAATATTTAATTGATACTTTAGATGAATATATGATTCAGTTTAATATTGAAGAACTAGTTGAAATGACTGATGTTAATTTATCACCTCCAAAATTAGGAATTGTTTTCAAAAAGGCAATTACAACATATTTCACTGAATCTGTTTATGAATCATTCTCTGGTGGTAGTGGCATCAAAATGTACTGCAATATGAACAAAGAATTAAGAAGAATTAGACCATTTGAAGGTGTTATCTTATTAAAAGAATTTATTAATAAATTTCAATCTTATTCAAAACGGTGATGATTTTCTAAAAAATAATGGTGGAGAGAAAATATCAGGTATGATTCTTCAACATGAGAAAACTGGTAGTATTGATTTGACAACAATTTCCGAATTTATTGGTATTGAAAAGACAAATTTCAATTTTAACTTTTTATGGCTGGGATCGGGATCGAGAACATGGCAAGTTCCTTCATTTGTTTAACAATTGCTAAAGAAGATTTATCTTCATATTTAAGATTTATCAAGTGTGATGGTGATAAGAAAAATTGGTAATTTTGTTACTGCTAAACAAAATCTGGTGAAGTTAATGCTGTTAGTAAATCAAAAGGTAGATGTCACATCTGCAAAGATATTAATCATTGGGCTGATAAGTGCCCTTTAAGAAAGGTTCAACCTTTATGAATGAAGGTGCTGGTTCATTCCATGGTATTCCAATGGACGAAGCAAAAGGTGGTAAAGGTATGCTGTTTCAACTGTTACGTTTCAACTGTTCCGTCTGTTTCAAAAATGATTCTTTCTGGTGTGCGGGTGTTTCTATTTGATTCTATTTTGGCTATTTTGAATTGAATTGATTTGATTGATTTATATCAATTAATTAGTATAAGTACCTGCTAAAATGCTGATTTCATTATGATATGGTTTAACTCTTTTCAAGGTTCAACAGTCATTATCAGGAACCAAAACACCCAATTTGACAAAATTTCTAATTTCTTGATTCATTATGGCATTTGTATAGTATGGTTTCACTTGATTATAAATATAATCCTTCAGTTTTATTTTGTATGAGAAATTATGTTTAAATTCTTTTGGAATATAATTAGAGAACAAAGCATTAAACATGTGCACTAGCTGATAATAAAAACCCTGCTTCACTTGAATCATTTCAAATCATTTTAAATGATATACCTTATGAATTAGTTTACAAAATTGCAAAATATATTATACAAGGTATTCCCACTTTTGAATTTATTTCTTTAATTAATGAAAATTCAGATGATATTAATAATAATTTTAAAAAATCATTTTTCAAAGATATTATTTCTAAATCAATTTTAAAAATTTGTGATTCTAATAATTTTCAATTAATTAATAATAATGATAATGATGATTATATTATTTTTAAAACTTCTGATTTATCTTGTTTATCAAATGATATTTTAAATTGATTGGATAAAAGGACTTCATAATAATTTGAATTTTAGAACTTTTGATTGTGATTCTATGGAAGATTTAGTTACTTGCCTTCCCTGTCTTCCTTCAATTCAAAAGAGTATCATTTTCATTACATATACAGAGTTGAAAATACCTTCATTTCCTAATATTATTGAAAATTGGTGTGAAATTGAATTGCATAAAGGCCAAACTAAATCAATTCTTTTTAAAATCTTTAGAGAAGGTGGTTTTAATTATTTTAACTTTAAAGAATAAATCAAATATTAATTTTTTTAAGTAATATTACCAGATTATTTAAATTTAAGAATAATATAAAAATGGTTAACTATGGGCTTGATTCGATTAAGAGTTTAAATAAGATTCAAAAATTTATTAATCTATCATCTTTACAGTTAAGATTCCCTGCTGTTACTCAATTCAAGTTTTTTAAATATTTACTTCATTCAATTTATGGGAAATTGATAATTGATTTAAATAATTTACCAAAAAAAAATTTCCATCTAATCTAAGACAAATTTTAGAGATCGATCTAACTCATATCATTATCTCCATTAGTAAATTTTGGAAGAATTTAATTTTTCCATCTAATATTCCTAGCATCAAACTTTTCATGTTCATATCACCTATTATTGATCTTTCTAAATTGAAATTCAACCCTCATCTTCAAGCACTAACTATAAACACATGTATAGAAGGAAAACAATGGCATCTTGTGTTGTTTCATCTGATGAAGAACAGAAAAGAGAAGAAATTGAAGCTTGGAAACAAGATGATATAGGTTTATTGACTTAACATTACCTTTTACCCTGAAATTAAGTTTGAAAAAATGGGTATTTTTTGCAAACTTTATTCAAGTAGCCATTGTTGATGAACCACCAGTAGTTAATATGCATGCTGAATTTAAAGATAGTTATGATAATAGATTTAATTATTCAAGTGGTTATTCAAGTGGTTTTCGTTGGGTATGAATAGATCATTTATAATTCTTCTTTAGTTATAACATGTATTTTGAAATCGGTTGAGTATTTAGAATTTAAGTATTACTTCATTACATTTAGTTTTTTATTCGAATAAGAGTATGATTAATGTATAATGTATAGATTAAATACAGTATATGCAAATTATTTACTTTTAAAGTTGATTTAAATTAAAGATTTAAAAGATTTAAAGAGATTTCTAATCGGGTCTCGCATGACGAGGGACACACTGATTGGTTAGCTATACAACTACACAACAGTAGTCTTCATGATCTTGTAGTTTCTTGTAGGACTTCTTTCTTAACACTTTCATTCTAGTTTCAACTTCTTTAATAGTCGGAAGTTTCAACGATGAACTATTAGCACTAACACTAAACTTCTGCAAATTAGATGATAACTGTTCCACTGGTTTTTCTTCTTTCTTCTTCTTACTCTTCTTCTTTTTTGGTGTAACTGATCTTAAAACAATTTTAGCAAATTCAGCTCCTTGAATAAATGCAACTTCATTTTCAAGTTCTGTTGGAATTAATGATCCATCTGGACCAGCTGGAGAACCACATCCAAATGCTGAAATACCTTTCACTTCTTCAGTATTATTACATAATTGTTCAAATGCAGCTTTATAACCTAATGGAACATAAATTAATCCAAAATGTGTTAAAATACTAATTAAAGTTCTTATAGTTGATTCTTGTCCTAAACCTGTACCTGTTGTAGCATATGTACCTGATAATTTATGATATAATTCTCCAGTTTTATATAATTGGCCTAATGAATCAAAAAATGTTGAAATTTGTGCTGGTAAATTACCAAATCTAGTTGGTACACCAAATAAAAATCCATCATAAGTTATTAATTTTTCTTTTGTTATAATTGGTATATCCTTTGGCTTTTCACTTGATGCACCCATTTCAGTTAATTCAACTGAACATAATGTTTCTGGAACTCTATATAAATCTGCTTCAACACCTTCAATTGATTCAATACCTTTTTTACATTCTCTACCAATTAATGTAATATGACCATATGTTGAGTATGTTATAATCTATATTTGTATTGAAAGTTAGTAAAACTTATATCATTTTTTTGAAAAAACGGTACGTGTTGTTGATGAAAAACCAACACATTTAAAAACATTTCAATTCATGCATACTGCTATTCTAGCTTTCTTGTTTGTTGCTGAACTTGCTGTAGGTATATCCATAATGAAGATTAATGATATATGTGTATAATGTGTATAGAATCGATGAATGAAAATATTCTATACGTCATCAAATATTGATGCTAATATATTTTCAACAATTAATCAGGATTCTTCAAGATATTTATATGGGTTCCATATATGCATAATTAATTAACCAACTTAATCAAATTTAGGTACGTATACTACTGCCCTTATCTTATAAATATTGCAGCACTAATTCATATATAATAATTAAGGGTCTATAATGGTATGTTGAACAATATATCAAATTAACTTAATTTGTAATTCAAAAATAAAATGAAATTATATACTGAGACGATTAAGCCTCCGTCCGTAGTACCTTACAGTTGCTATATCGGCCATAAAATATTGGATTATTTTAATTTTAGTATGATCAATCATTGTTTTATATAGAGAGTATTTTTAATTTTCAGAAGATCGAATTGATGTTTATATAAATTCAATATTATTTTATAAGAATTAAGCTATGCTCAGTTATAGGGATAATGAAACTAAGAATAGCAGCCTATATTAGCAGGCAACCTAATTGCTAATCTAAACTTTTATTGATTGGTCAGTTAAATTAATTTATATAGATGAAATGGTTGCAAGTTGATGTGGTACAAATTGATTTCTGGATTTCTGAAAACTTATTTTTAAATTATAATTTTAAATTTTTGTTGAACCATTGCATTTTTCAAGGCGGTGAGGCTGGATCGTACAAGGCTGTGCTGCAGATAATACCCGAAAACCGTTGCAATTTCCCAATTGGACAAATTAGGTGCATTAGGCAATTTAGGTTATTCCGGGCAAACTTTTAAATTCTTTTTTTTTTTGATAAAAAATCATATAATTAAATTTACACAATATTAATCGATCATTATATATACAAGATGGATGCAACAATTAAGTTAGATGAACCTATGAAAAGAAATCTAACGCCTTAAGCTTAGAACTTAGCATAGCAAGAGAGAATCAAAGAAATTAAATTATTAAATTAAAAAAATTAAGCTATATCTATATATATAGCTTGTGTTTATAAACTCCTATAAATAACAATTGGTGGAAATCCACCACAATACTGTACTATGAAAGTCAAGACTCAAAACATATAATTAGCTATAGTTTTTCTTCTACCTTTTAAATTAATAATTGGAAATTGAATAGAAATTAAGCAGAATTAGAATTATCTATAGTCATCTTATATCAAGAAAACATGGTTAAAATTGCAATCGTTACATATACAAACAATCATATCTTCACTTTAGCACAAGAAATTAAAAAAGGTATAGAATCAGCTGGTCATCATGCTACTATATTCCAAATTCCTGAAACATTATCTGAAGAAGAATTAAAAGATTTGAATATCTCAAAAAACACAAATGAACTTGAAATCCCAATATTAAAAACCCCTAATAAATTATCAAAATATGATGGCATTTTATTTGGTATTCATACAAAATTTGGTAATTTTCCATCTCAATTACAATCATTTTTTGACTCAACGGGTTCAGTTTGGTTAAATGGTTCATTATATCAAAAAACAACTGGTATTTTTGTTTCAAGTGATTCAGGTGATGGAGCTGAAACTTTAGCAATGAATGCATTATCAACTTTTGCACATCATGGTTTAATTTTTGTTCCTTTAGGTTATGCTAAAACATTTGATGAATTAAGTGATGTGTCAGGTGTTAATGGTTGTACACCTTTTGGTTCAGGTACAATTTCAGGTATTGATGGTTCAAGATTACCTTCTCATTTAGAATTAAAAGTTGCTTTTATTCAAGGTAAAGATTTTGCTATTGCTACTGAAATGTTGTCAATTTAATTGTGATTATATCTTTTCTAGTTTTATTATATGTACAATTTGTGTTTTCTTTAATTTAAGAATTTCAGAATATGATTTTGAATTTATTTGATGATCTTGATCAACTTGGTTTATTCTTCAAACTTGATTTTGTCCCATGGTTTGTTAATTGAGCAAGACATTATTAACTGTATCAAATGAATAATTTTTGTAATCAAAGAGCAAAGTATAGTTTTTAAGTCTGATTTGATAAATCCACCTGTTTTTTCATCAATTAATACAATATTGTTTGAATTAATATTATTAAGATCAAATTTTATAATCTAATTTTGTGATCCAATTCTGTGATATCTTTTTAAAAGACAACCACTTTAAATACAAAACTTATTTTAATATATTTACGTACTGATTTTTATCATGCAATGATACACCGTAGTTTCCAATATAATTGTATTATTTGATATATATATATAGATCTTAGGATTACAAATCAAACAATTCACTATAGCTATAAACTTGTTTAATTTCAATGATCGATATATATCTGATGATTTACAGCTATATAGTGAATATGATCTGAAAAATCACACTGCACTATATGCATGGTTTCAATTAGACAGCTTAAGATGAGAAGAAACAGTTGATTTTCCAAACAACGATGACTTTATCTTCTGATTTGAGTGATTTAAGTTAAGTGGCAGTACTATTCATAGCTATTATAGAAGTTGAAGTGAACCAGAGTCAATTCAGGAATTCTACAATTAAAGCAACTATAAAGGTCGGCAATATCTCAAAGTAGATGAGCTGACCTGGAGATTTAAGGAATCACCGAGTTGGTACGTACTACAATTACAATAGTGGAAAGTAACTCCCAGTAACCAGTTCTATGCGATATAAGTATTGTTGTTTAAATTATATGTACAATAAAAAGTTCAAAGAAGTATGTTTTGTATCATGAAAGACAGAAATCACAATTAAAAAAGCAATCATTTATTAATTTTTTCCAATCAATTGTATGAATAATTAAGGAGATAATCTAAATAATTCCCATTTACCATCAATTGACTCTCTTTTATAAGTAAATCTATCGTGTAATCTTGATTTTCCACCTTGCCACATTTCAATTTCTAAAGGAACAATTCTAATACCACCCCATTTTTCAGGACATGGAATTTCATCATCTTTTAAATCTTTAAATTTTTCTTCAAATTGTTTATATCTATCATTTAATTCATCTCTTGATTTAAGAACAGTTGATTGTTTTGAAGCATAAGCACCAACTTTTGAACCTCTTGGTCTAACTTTAAAATATCTTGAACTTGTTTCATAACCAACAAATTCAACAATACCTTCAACTCTAACTTGTCTTTGTAAATCTTTCCAAAAGAAATTCAAAGCAGCATATTTATTAGTTTGTAAATCTGAAGCTTTTTTTGATGTATCAAAATTTGAATATATAATAAAACCTTTATGATCTAATTCTTTTAATAAAACAACTCTTGAAGAAATACGACCAGAAGGTAATTGAGCAGTTGATAAAGTAGTACATTCAGGAATTGGTTCAGTTGATTTGCTTAAAGCTTCATTAAACCATAATGTGAATTGTTCTATTGGATCCTCTAGTAGTTCATGATCACCAATTTTATTTTTTTCATATTGATAAGTTTCTGGAGCAAAGATAATTGGGTCTTGTGGGTCTTTATGAGTGTTTGGTTCAGACATTGTTAATTAATTGAGTGATTTGGAGAAAGAAAAGTAGTAATTAATTGATGAAAGGAGTAGGAGAAAACAGGTTGTTTTATAGGAGTTTTCCAGTGCAATCTCTTGATTTCGAACAGTCATGTTATTCGAGTTAGTTCCGCTGAGAAGCCGCTGATCGGGTAACGGAGTTAATCGGGTGTGGCAGGGGTATCGGGTTTGAGAGAGCGGGTCGATAGACGCAGGTCACGTGAGCGACGCGTGGGTTTTTGTGAAATTAAAGACGTGTTTATTGTTTTGCTATTGCTCTTAATGTTGCTTAAAACCAGGTCAACACTGCTCAAAATCACCCTTTAATCTTTTCAAATTGTTACGGAAGAATCATCACAATCACATGTTCGGTCTTATCAGACATATGCTCCAGGAGTTTAATTACTCCAAGCAATCTGGTAATCAACTCCCCAATTTAAACTTTGATTTTAATCCATTGATCACTTTACAAAAAATTAAATCAAATTTATCTTCAATTCCTTATTTAATCCATTATGGTAGTTTATTCACTGTTATCATATTTGTTTTAATCATATTACCTGTTCATTTTATTTTTAAATTGTTATTAATATTAGGCTGGACAATAATTTTAACAATACCAATTTTATCACAATTTTTTAATTATGGTTTACCAGTTTTAACTTGGGTTTTTATATTTTTTTCATCAAAATTCATACCATTACAATTAAAACCTCCAATTACAGTTAAAGTGTTACCTGGTATGGAAACTATCTTATATGGTGATAATTTATCAGAAGTTTTAGCTTCATATACAAATGAATTTTTAGATTTATTCTTTTGGTTTCCTTATGGTATAGTTCATTTTTCATTACCTGCAATAGTTGCAATATTAATATTCTTATTTGCTCCTCCAACTACATTAAGAAGATTTGGCTTTTCATTTGGTTATATGAATTTAATTGGTGTTATAATTCAAGATTTATTATTATCTGCTGCTCCACCTTGGTATAAAGTATTACATGGATTAGATAAAGCTAATTATCAAATGAAAGGTTCTCCTGGTGGATTACATAGAATTGATTTATTATTCGGTTTTGATATGTATACATCAACATTTACAAATGCTCCATTAATATTTGGTGCTATGCCATCATTACATTCAGCTTGTGCAACAATGGATTGTTTATGGTTATGTTATTTATTTCCAAAATTCAAAATTTTATGGTGTATTTATGTTACAGTGTTATGGTATAGTACAATGTATTTAACTCATCATTATTTCATTGATTTAGTTGTTGGTAGTTGTATGGCAATTACATCATTTCAATTAATTAAAATTACAGGAAACTTACCAAAAAATAATAAGTTTTGTAGATGGTCATATGATTCAATTGATTATTATGATATTCATAGAGAAGATCCATTTAATGCATTAAATTCAGTTGATTTAGATGCAGAAATTGATATTGATATTGCTGATAATAATGATGATTTAGGTAGTTCAATTTTAGGTAGTTCAACATTAGCTAGTAGTAATAATACTAGTGAATATCATCAAATCACTACAGATAGTTTAGAAATGCAAAATATTGAATTACCAAATACTTCTTCAGTTACTTTAAATAATACTAATAATAATTCAACTGACCAATTTGCTAATAAATCTATTGTCTAGACTTACTTATATATATGATTTTGTAACGACTAATTAATTAATTTAAACCCTATATACATATATACAAAAAAGAAAACCTATGCCATATTTATTTATTTATTTATTTATTTTATGTATAAATCTTTTAAACAATCTTTTTTTATTTTCTCATAATGAATCAAACTTGCTTCAGTAAACCTTATGAATTGGGCATATTCTCCTATGATTCTATTTGCTTGCATGAATTTGGCAACACATCTATCAGCACAGCTTGTTTCTCCTTTGTTTAAATCTGGTTCACCATATTCTGGTGGAATACATTTCAAAGAACATTGTTTTTTAATTGTGTCTAACGTGGCAGACATGGCTTCAAATTGGATCTCTGCAAACTTCATTCTTTCTGGATTCACATCCAAAGTGCTGAGTTCTGATTGTTTAATAAAGAAAGACATGATTTGGTGTTATTTCTAGTGGTTTTGTAGTGTTTAGTGATGTTTAAATCATGTTTTAGTAGTAAGTGTTTTTGAGTCTTGTGAAATAAATTTTTCGAGAGAACGTTTTTAATTAAGAGAAATATTAATACTGGATGGGATCACAACCTCTTTCTTTCCTGGAAACACCAGTTACGTCTCTATCTCTTCTTTCCACCCCACAATAACACCTCCTGATACCATTGCTGATAATACTACAAGCCAGAGCGCTTTTGAATATGTTTTAAAGGTATGTTGCAACACGTTTTAACCTATTTTTCCCTTTTTTATGTTTTTTACTAACTTATTCTTCATTAGTTCACTTCCGTCAATGAAAACAAGCAACAGAAGGGGAGATGGGTCAATTATGATTCAGATCACCTAATTTCCCTTTCGAACAAGAATCAAGATAACCTATTAACTAAGAAATTTTTAAATTCATTAATTTCATTAACTTCAACTCAATTAAATGAAAGAGATTTATATGGACGTACTATTTTACATTTAATTGTTATATCAAATAGATTAGATTTATTAAAAAAGATTTTAAAAAATCCAAATTTAAATTTATTAATTACTGATTTAGAAAATAATTGGAATGTTTTACATTTATCAATATTTTATAAACATTATTTAATTTCTAGATTATTATTAAATTCAAATAAAAAAGATTTATTAATTAAAGCTAAAGATAAAGAAGGTTTTACTCCTTTGGATCTATTAAGTAATGATTCTGATTTATCTAAATTAATTTGGATACCTGATTCTTTGGGTACTTTTAAAGATAATGATGATTTATCAATTAAACAACAAGAAAAGAAAGTTAAAAGACAACAACAGCAACAATTATCTGATGATACAATAACTGAACAAGATGAACAATATATGGCTATTCGTCGTCGTCAAATAGTAAATGAAGATGACCAAGAACAAATCAAATTTAAAGGTGATAAAAAATCAATTTTATTACCATCAATTAAACAATTATCAATTTTTAATAATGTTCATTTAATTAAAAGATTTGATTTAGATGAAACTCCAAGAAATTTTACTGAAATTAATTCAAGTTTTAAATTAAATTTCTTTGATAATGAAAGAGGTGGATCAGATATTTATACAATTAATAGTCAATCAACTTCATTAAATAAAATTAATTTAAAATATTTAAAATTAAATTATGGGGATTTTAACAAATATCCAAAAATGAATGATAGAATTTCATTACCAAGAATTAAAGATTATAAAGTTTCAAAATATCATTCAATTATTTTAACTTGTGAAATTAATGGTAATATATTTGTTTCTGGTTCAGGTAATAAAGGTAGATTAGGTTTAGGTAATACAGCTACAACAACTGATAAATTTGTACCTTTATTATATTTTAAAGATAAAAGAATCAAAGCTATAGATTTATCTGATGATCATTCAGTTGTTTTAGATTCAAATAATAGGATTTATACTTGGGGTTCAAATTATTTTGGTCAATTAGGTTATTTACCTGATACAGTTAATGGTGATAATTCAGTTTCTTTAACTCCAAAACAAGTTATTTCAGGAGATTTAAAGAAAGCTGCTAATAATAATGAAAAATTCTTAGGTTGTTCATGTTCAAAATTTCATTCATTAGTTTATACAAAATCAAAAATTTATTTTTGGGGTATGAATATTGGTCAATTTGGGTTTTCATCATCAAATAATTTAAAATCAACTAATGATTTAAATAAAATTTCTCCAAAAGTACTTGAATTTAAATATGATAAAATTAAACAAGTTTTTGCAACTGATCATTCAACTATAGTTTTAAATCAATTAGATGAAATTCATATTTATTTAAATGGATTTCATGTTAAAGTTTTACCACCATTATTAAATAAAATTGATGAATTAAATTTTAATGTTTTTAAACCAAGATTATTATCAAAAAAAAGAAAGATTATAAAATTAATTAATTCAAAAAATTCAAAATTTGTTATAATGTTATTTGATAATGGTGATTTAATTCAATTTAATGTAGATTTAGAATCAAGAAATGCATTAGAATTTCAAAAAAATTTAAATTTTATAACTGTTTGGAAAGCATCAAAAGATCATTTACGTTGTATTGATGTTGATATAAGTAATGATGGATCAATTATAATTTGTGTTAAAGATGGATCGGTTTATAAAAGAATTAAAAGATCATCAACTAATAATACTAATAATAATGCATTAATTAATTCAAAACGTTATAAATTTAACAAAATTTTAAAATTAAATAAAATTGTTAAAGTTATAACTGATCCAACATTTGAAAAATTTGGTTTTATTAGAGATGATATTAATTTAATTTCTCATCAAATTATTAAAAATTCAATTTTAAAAGATTTTCAAAGATTATCACCAATTTTAGAATTAAATGAAAGATATTTACAAATTAATGAATATAAAAGTTTTATTTTTAATAAAAATGATACTTTTAAAACTAATTATATTTATAGAAATTATAAAAGAATTGTTAATGATGATAATGAATCTGACTTTGATGAATTCAATGAGTTTGATGATGATGAGGATGATACCAATAATGAATTAATTGATGCTTCTGATAGATTATATATTGATCATTTAACAAGATGGACAACTCCATTACCTAATTTTGATAATTATTTATTAAATTCAACTGATATGATTCATACAAGGGATTTTTTAAAGTCTGATGAAATTGAATATTGGTTTGAGTTAAAAGATTTAAATAATAATAAATTTTATGATTATAAAGTTTTAATTCAAGATGAAATTTCAAATCAAAGTTTTGAATTTGGTGTTCATTCAGATTTATTAATTCAAAGATCAATTATATTTAAAAAATTATTTAATGATAATAATTGTGGATTTGAAAGAGATAATATTAATTTAAAAATTTTAAAAAATGAAAATAAAATCATAATTTCTGGTAATGTTACAGTTCGTTCAGTTGCTATATTATTACATTTTCTATATACTGATATTTTAATGGATGTTTGGATTGATTTTCCAATTGGTAAGATTCCAAAAGAAGTTCAAAGAACTAAAAAATCATTTGATTCATTAGCTAGATTATTAAAAATTATTAATCCAATAGGTGGAATTCAATGTTCAAATTCATTGTTAACTGATTTACAATTATTGATTAATCCATCAACAAGTAAATTAAATAATTCGGTTATAATCAATTTACAAGATAATGAACAATTAGTTGTATTTAAGCCATTATTAATTACAAGATCAGTTTATTTTGAAACTTTATTTAATCCAAAATGGGATATAGGTGACAATATAGTTAATTTAGATAATATATCAATTGATATTTTTAAAATTATATTAAAATATTTATCAGGTATTGAATTTAATAATTTATTAGATGATTTTAAAAATAGTGAATTAATTTATGATATTTCATCATTTATTGAGTTTATATTAGATCTAATGAGAGCATCAGAACAATTAATGTTAACTAGATTAAGTGAAATTTGTCAATTGTTTATAAAAGATTTCATTAATTTAGATAATGTACTAATTATATTATATTCATCATATGAATTCAAAGCTAAAAATTTAATAGAAAATTGTTTATGGTATATGTTTAATAATATGAATGTTATATTATTTGATGAATCATTTAATGAATTTATTAATGAACTATATGATAATAATGAATTAGAATTAATCAAATTAATTGATGAATCATTTAAATGGTTTAATAATTTAAAATATTATAATTATAATGAAATTAATTCAAAATCTAATTTTATTATTGAATGTTCAAATTTATTAATTAAACAATTTATCAATGATCCTAATTCATTTAATGATCAATTTTTACATCCATTTATATTGGAAGAGTTAGGTCCATTTTATGATGAAAATACAGCAACGGCGACTAATAATAATAATAAAACAATTACAACTCCTAATAAAGTTAGTTCGCATGAAAGAAGAAGAAGATCATCCGCTAGAAAAATTGAAGAAAGTAAATTGAATACACCAGGTGCAATGGAAGCAAGTAAACCATCAAGAAATATTTCATTCAGTCTAATTAGAGAATCATCATCAAATAGCGCAATTGACGATGATGATGATTATGAAAATAATAATGCTCCAAGTGTTGAAGAATTTCAATTAGTTGTTAATAGAAGAAGAAGTACAAGAATGAGTTCAAGTGGTAGTGGTAGTTCAAAAACTGTTAATGTTCCTACAGCTGTGAGATCAAGTTCAATAACTAAAAAACAAGATAGTCCTCCACCAAATCCAGTTAGAAGGCTATCATCCTCAACTCCATCTTGGTCTAGTAGTACTACAAATACACCACCTAAATCATCTAGTTCGTTGTTTTTATCAATTGAAGAATCATTATCTGCATCTGCTGCTGCTATATCACCTTCTAGTTCACGTAATCCATCTATTTCTAATAGTCAACCAATTTTAATTAAAACATCATCATCAAAGGCAAGATTATCACAAAGAGAACGACAAAAGCAAATTAAGCAACATAAGAGTGAACAACAAAAACTACAGAATCAACCAACTAAACCTGTTGTTACTGGTGAGCCAATTGCACCATGGGCTAATAAGACAACTGTATCATCAACAACAACACCAACAAGTATTGAATCTATTACTCCATGGAGTAAAAGTAGTAATGTTCCTTCACCAACTACGCCAATAACAGGTACATCATCACAGTTTAATAGTAACAATAATAATAACAACAACAATATTTACAGTTTAAGTTCCAGCTCCAATTCATCAGTGAACAAAGAAATGACGCCAACACCTTCGATTCCATCGTTTGAATATGTTCTAATGGAAGAACAGATGAAGAAAGAAGTTGCAAGACAAGAATCTTTGGTTACGTTAGACGACATTCGACAAGAAGAAGAGTTTGCTAAGTGGTGGGCAGAGGAGAGTGCCCGTGTGCAACGTGAGGAGGAGAAGAAGAAGCAGAAGAGCAAGAGACGGTACCGGAAGAAGAAAGTAGTTATATAGACACTGTGTAAATAGAGATATACTAGGAATTGTACAAATAAACGTAATTCGAAAATAGCCCTCGTCACGTGACCCATTTTCATTTCAAGTTTTTTAAAAACGTTTTAATTTGGCCAACAACTGGTCAAACACAGAACAGACTCCTGTTGCCACCTCCTGCTGCTTTTACCTGTACTCCCAGACCTCCAGACAACACCATCCGGCTGCTTGCCACCGTCTTCTCCCTCCTGTCTCCCTGATCAATCTCTGTTTACCCTTTATCAAGATTCTACTTATCGTTTTTAACAAAAACTATACTAGAAATAATTCAATTGATAAATTGAAATTCGGCAAACACGTTTCCTACTTTTCAACAATTTGTTATATTCCATACACAAATCTTAATTAACTTATAATATCTCCATTCTATCATGGTAAGTCACCTTTTTCATTATATTTCATTATCTTGACGCGTTGTTTAGTGATGTGATGAGATGATGAATTAATATATAAATTTACTGATTTAATTAATACTAACATAATATTTATTTTTTATAGTCAAAATTACAAATAGTAAAACGTCAAAAGGAAACTCCTGAAGAAAGGAAAAAAAGATTCTTATTAAAAGTAGATGCTAAAACTGAAAAATTAAATGATATTGATGATTCAACTACAAGATTTAAATATTTATTAAATTTAACTGATTTATTTCGTCATTTTATTGATATCACTGCTTCTAAAGATAAACAATTAATGCAAATGATTAGACAAATAGATCAAAAGAAAGCAACTGGTAAAAGTTCTTCATCATCAAGAAAACAAAAAGAATCAATAGAGTCAAGTAATAAATCAAGAAGAAGAAAAACTGAAAAAGAAGAAGATGAAGAATTAATTAGAGATGAAGAATTCGAAGAAGAAACTATTGTTTTAACTGAATCTCCAAGTTATATCCATGGTACTTTACGTGATTATCAAATTCAAGGTTTAAATTGGTTAATTTCTTTATATGAAAATAAATTATCTGGTATATTAGCTGATGAAATGGGTCTTGGTAAAACTTTACAAACTATTTCTTTTCTTGGTTATTTAAGATATTATAAAAATATAGATGGTCCTTTTCTTGTTATTGTTCCAAAATCAACTTTAGATAATTGGAGAAGAGAATTTTTAAAATGGACTCCTGATGTTAATGTATTAGTTTTACAAGGTAATAAAGAACAAAGATCTGAATTGTTAACAAATAGATTATTAGAAGCTGATTTCGATGTTTGTGTTACTTCATATGAAATGATTATTAGAGAAAAATCAAAATTATCAAAAATTAAATGGGAATATATTGTAATTGATGAAGCTCATAGAATTAAAAATGAAGAAAGTGCATTATCACAAATCATTAGATTATTTTATTCAAGAAATAGATTATTAATTACTGGTACTCCATTACAAAATAATTTACATGAATTATGGGCTTTATTAAATTTTATTTTACCTGATGTTTTTGGTTCTGATGAAGTATTTGACGAATGGTTTGAATCACAAGGTGGTTCAGATGAAGATCAAGATGTAGTTGTTAAAAAATTACATAAAGTTTTATCTCCATTCTTATTACGTAGAGTTAAATCAGATGTTGAAAAATCTTTATTACCAAAACAAGAAACTAATGTTTATGTTGGTATGACTGAAATGCAAATTAAATGGTATAGAAATTTATTAGAAAAAGATATTGATGCTGTTAATGGTGCAGTTGGTAAAAGAGAAGGTAAAACAAGATTATTAAATATTGTTATGCAATTAAGAAAATGTTGTAATCATCCTTATTTATTTGAAGGTGCTGAACCTGGTCCACCTTATACAACTGATGAACATTTAGTTTTTAATTCTGGTAAAATGATTATTTTAGATAAATTATTAAAAAAAATGAAATCTGAAGGTTCAAGAGTTCTAATTTTTTCACAAATGAGTAGATTATTAGATATTTTAGAAGATTATTGTTTTTTCAGAGGTTATGAATATTGTAGAATTGATGGTTCTACAGCACATGAAGATCGTATTCAAGCAATTGATGAATATAATAAAGAAGGCTCTTCTAAATTTGTTTTCTTATTAACTACAAGAGCTGGTGGTTTAGGTATTAATTTAACTACAGCAGATATAGTTGTTTTATATGATTCTGATTGGAATCCACAAGCTGATTTACAAGCAATGGATAGAGCTCATAGAATTGGTCAAAAGAAACAAGTTAAAGTTTTTAGATTTGTTACTGAAAATGCAATTGAAGAAAAAGTTTTAGAAAGAGCTGCACAAAAATTAAGATTAGATCAATTAGTTATTCAACAAGGTAGAACAAATCAATCAAATAAAAATCAAGTTGGTAATACAAAAGATGATTTATTAGGTATGATTCAACATGGTGCACAAAAAGTTTTTGATAATGCAAATGGATCAAAAGATTTAGATGATGATATTGAAACTATTTTAAATAGAGGTGAATCAAAAACTAAAGAATTAAATGCTAAATATTCTAAATTAGGTTTAGATGATTTACAAAATTTTACATCAGATCAAAGTGCATATGAATGGAATGGACAAAATTTTGCTAAAAAAGATACTTCAAAAATTAATGTTTGGATTAATCCAACTAAAAGACAAAGAAAAGAACATCAATATTCAGTTGATAGTTATTATAAAGATGTTATGCAACAAATGAAAACATCAAGTACACCTCATCAACCAAAACAACCTGCAATAAAAGCACCAAAACAATATGTTTTACAAGATTTTCAATTTTATTCACCTGATTTAGCACCATTATTAGAAAAAGAACAATTAGCTCATAAGAAAAAGATTGGATATAAAGTTCCATTGGTTGAAGAATTAGATAGTGAAGATGAATTTATTGCAAGTGATGATGAAGGTAAAATTAATAGAAAAGAAAAACATAAATCAAATAAGAAAAAACAAAAAGAAGAACAAAAATTAATTGATCAATCTGAAGAATTAAATAAAGAAGAGTTAGAATTAAAAGCAAAATTATTAGATGAAGGATTTGGTAATTGGTCAAAAAGAGATTTTATGGCATTTGTTCATGGTACAGCAAGATATGGATCAAAAAATTATGAAGATATTGCTGGAGAAATGAAAGATAAAACACCTGAAGAAGTTGAAAAATATTCTAAAGTTTTTTGGGTTAGATATAAAGAAATTGAAGGTGTTGAAAAATATATAAATGAAATTGAAGTTGGTGAAAAGAAATTAAAAAAGATTATGTTACAACAAGATATTTTAAGAGAAAAGATTAAACAACATGAAGTACCATTACAACAATTAATTATTCATTATCCACCAAATAATTCAAAAAGGTTATATACTATAACAGAAGATAGATATTTATTATTAAAAGTTAATGAATATGGATTAACAAAAAATAATGTTTATGAAATAATCAAAAATGATATAATGCAAGAAGAAGAATTTAGATTTTCATATTATTTTAGATCAAGAACGAGTAATGAATTAGGTAGAAGAGCAAATACATTATTATTAGCAATTACAAGAGAAGTTGAAGGACCAGATGCATTTAAAAGAAGATTGAATAAAAAAGAAAATAGTTTAAGTGTTAATGGTAGTAGACAACAATCAGCTGAGCCAACTACTTCATCAGGTACAGCTACAACAAATAATACTAGTATTAAACAAGAACAAGATGATTCACTTACAAGTGTTGATACTGCTGATACTGTTGATAAGAAGAGATCGATTGAGATTTTGAATGGAGTTTCAGGTGGAGCAAAGAAGAAGTCTAAGAAGAAATGAGTATAGATTTTGTTTTTAATTTGTTTTGATATAATTTGATATAATTTGTGGGTTTTTGTTGTTGTTATTTTACTTTTTTACTATTTTACTGTATATTAATTGATTATTTTAATTGGAAAATGATTGGCTGGTGGTCACGTGTCTCTGAGAGCGCTCATTGGCCGGCTGCTGGTGCAGAGGTGCGACTGCCGTTTTGGGAAAAGTGGGGAACGCTTTCAAATTGTGTGAATTCTAGTGGTTTAACCCTTCAACAGACCCTAGTTTGATCCTCAACACCATCAACACACAACAGCAGGCCAGTCCACACAGTTTCATCACAATAGTCGTTATTTATCTGACCTATTTCCAATTTGTCCCAACTTGTTTGCCCCTGTTTCCATCATAATACACTTTGAAATTATAAATTTATTTTTCAAATCCCTAAATCAATAAAATGTTAAAACTTATTAAAAAATCAACAAATTTAAGACAATTTTCAACTTCTGTTAGATTATTCAAAGAAGTGTCGTTGAAAATAGATGGTATACCTGTCTCTATAGAAGCTGGATCATCAATTATTCAAGCTGCTGAAAAAGCTGGTGTTACAATCCCAAGATATTGTTATCATGATAGATTGGCAGTTGCTGGTAATTGTAGAATGTGTTTAGTTGAAATAGAAAGATCTCCAAAGATGGCTGCTGCTTGTGCAATGCCTGTTGGTAATAATATGTCTGTTATTACAAATAGTGATAAAGTTAAAAAAACAAGAGAAGGTATTACTGAATTATTATTATCAAATCATCCTTTAGATTGTCCTGTTTGTGATCAAGGTGGTGAATGTGATTTACAAGAACAAACTTTAGGTTATGGTTCTGATAGAGGTAGATATAGTGAAATTATTGGTAAAAGAGCTGTTGAAAATAAAGCAATTGGTCCTTTAGTTAAAACTTCAATGAATAGATGTATTCATTGTACAAGATGTGTTAGATTCTTGAATGATTATGCTGGTGCACCTGAATTTGGTACCGCTGGTAGAGGTAATGATATTCAAATTGGTACTTATGTTGAAAGAAACTTAAATTCTGAATTATCTGGTAATATAGTTGATTTATGTCCAGTTGGTGCATTAACTTCTAAACCATATTCATTTAAAGCTAGACCATGGGAATTAAAGAGAACTGAAACAATTGATGTTTTAGATGCTTTAGGTTCTGCAATTAGAGTTGATTGTAGAGGTGCTGAAGTTATGAGAATTTTACCAAGATTAAATGAAGAAATTAATGAAGAATGGATTTCTGATAAAACTAGATATGCATGTGATGGTTTGAAAGTTCAAAGATTAACTACCCCAATGATTAAAACTGGTAATTCATTCTCAGCTGCTACATGGAATGATGCTTTATCTCATATTGCTAAAGCTTTTAGTGATATTAAACCAAAAGCAAATGAAGTTAAAGGTATAGTTGGTGCTTTAGCTGATTTAGAAAGTACAGTTGCATTAAAAGATTTAGTTAATAAATTAGATTCTGAAAACTTAGCACTTGATATTCCAATTGAAAATGCTAATTTATCAACTGATTTTAGAGGTAATTATATCTTTAATTCAACAATCGAATCCATTGAAGAAGCTGATCAAATTTTATTAGTTGGTTCTAATCCAAGACATGAAGCTGCTGTTTTAAATGGTAGATTAAGAAAACATTGGTTAGATAGTGATGAAGTTGAAATTCATCATATTGGTGAATCATTTGATTCTACTTTCAATTTAACTAATCATGGTGAAAATGCTAAAGGTTTAATTACTGCATTAAAAGGTGAATTAGGTCAAAAGTTATCATCTGCTAAGAAACCTTTAATTATTGTTGGTTCAGGTGTCTTGGAAAACAAAGATTCTCAAGGTATTTATAGTATATTATCTGAATTTATTCAAGGTAAAGAAAACTTCACTCAAGAAGGTTGGAATGGATTAAACTTATTACATAGACAAGCTTCAAGAGTTGGTGCTTTAGATATTGGTTTCTATAATAATAGTCCAGAAGTTCAATCATCAAAATCTAAGATCATTTTCTTATTAGGTGCTGATGAAGTTGAACCAAGTTCAATTCCAGAAGATGCATTTGTTGTTTATATTGGTTCTCATGGTGAAACTGGTGCTTCATTAGCTGATGTTGTTTTACCAGGTACTGCATACACTGAAAAGACTGCTATTTATGTTAATACTGAAGGTAGACCACAATTATCAAGAGCTGCCACTAATGGACCTGGTGCGTCAAGAGAAGATTGGATGATTTTCAAAGCATTAAGTGAATACTTAAAAGTTGGTTTACCATATGAAACAATTCAAGAATTAAGAACAAGAATTGAAGATATTGCACCACATTTAGTGAGGTTCGAAACAATTGAATCAGTTTCAAATGATATTTTCAAATTAGGATTAAATTCAATTAAAGGACATTCACATTCAATTGGAGGTTATAATTTAAAGAATCCAATTGAAAACTTTTATTTCACAGATGTTATTTCAAGAAATTCAAAAACAATGGCACAATGTGTTGGATCATTTGGACCAAAGATTGATAAAATTCATGATGAAAATGCTCATTTGTATTTAGGTTTAGCTTAGATATAATCATAAAGACTTGATTTTTAATTTGTTTTAAATTTTAATTTTTGTTCCATCATCGATCACATAATATTTTTCAATCATATTCTATATATTTATTTAAATCATATTATAAGTTATTAATCATTATTTACTTTTCTGTGTGTTTTATTTCTTCATTCATTCCCCTCATTTCTTCCTTCTGCTTCCATTTCTGTTTTAGTTTTTTTCTTTATTTATTAACGATTTTTTATTTTTGTTATTACTTGTCATACTTTTACCACCCCCCTTTTATATTATTTATTTATTTATTATATTACAAAAAAAAAATACTAGATATCTTAAATTAAAGTATATAAAGTACATTAAACTCCTAAAAAACATAACATTTCTTTAATAAATGAGGATTCTTTAATATAAATCCAGCTAAAATATGAGAGCCATTTCTTTTATTACTTGAAAAACAATAACAAACAGGAACATCATTAATAATTAAAGTTGATTTGAAACCGTTATCACTTGTATCATATTTATAATTAGGTAAGACTTTTTTTGATGATAAATAATGATAAAGTTTACCTTTTGCTTCAGAATCTTCAATTTCTTTAGATTTAATTAATATAGGTAATTGAACATCTTCATCAATTTCATTTTCATTTAATTTTTGTCTTTTATTTCCACTTTCTTCTTGATTATCATCATGATCAGAACTTCTTTTACTTATATCTTTTGGTGTTTTAAATCTAATTGTATTATATTTTTGTAAAGCTTTTTTATTTGTTAATGCATTCATTGCAGATTTAATTCCAGCTATATTTGAATTTCTACCTTTACCAGTACCAATAATTTCATTTTCCATTATACAATTAACAATAAATGATGTGGTTTGTCCATCACCATTTCTAATAACTTTATATTCTGGTTTTGATGAAGCTGATCCAATTAATGCATATAAATCAACTTTAGCACTTTTATTAAATGGTTCATCACCATCTTCATCTTCATCACAAATTGTAAAAGTTCTTTTAACATTCTTTTGTTGTTTACGTTTATTTGAATTTAATTTATCAAATAAATCTAATTTTGGTTTCATTAATTCAAATAACCAATTTTTAATTAAATTAATATCTTTAGTACATGAATAAACACCACCGATATAAGCTTCAAATACATCAGCAATAATTTTAGATTTATCAATATTAAAATTAGTAATATCATTAAATTTAAAATGTAATTTTTTATCAAATTGATATAATTTTGAAAATTCACCAATTGTTAAATTATTAATTAATTTTGATCTTAAAATTGATAATTCACCTTCATGAAAATTTGGATATCTTTCAAATAATATAAATGTAACAATTGAATTTAATACAGTATCACCTAAAAATTCTAATCTTTCATTATTTGAATTAACTAATTCATTTTTATTTAAAAATTTTAAATTATTAACTTCTGATTTATGTGTGAAAACTCTAGCTTCAATTAATGGATCTGAAATATTAGGTAATGGTGGTGGATAAGAATTTAATGATGAAGGTTGTTGTTCAATTTGTTTTTCGTGTTTAATGTTATGAATTGATAATTTAATATTTTTACAATCATCTAATCTTGAATCTTCATTAAAATTAATTAATTGATCAAATAATTTTAATTTATTTGATTCATATAATGATTTTAAATTTGATGATAATTGAATTTTTTGATTTCTAGATAATGTAATTAATGATTTTTTTTGTTCATTATCATCTTCATTAAAATTTTCCATTTTATTTATAAATGATTCTAATTGATTTAAATTTGGTGATTTTGTTATGATTGTTTTAATTGATTCTTGTAGTTTTGTTATAGCATATTCTAAACTTATTAAATCAACATTTGTTAATTCAATATCTTCAGTATTTGTATTGATTTCTTCTTCATTGTCTTCTGTGTTTGATTCGATTTCAATTTCTGGTGTTGATTCTTTACTTTCAGTTTCTGGTGTTATTTCTCTAGTTTCTTTCCTTTTTGATTTCTTAGATTCTTTACTTGATTTCTTAGATTCTTTGCTTGATTTTTTATCATCTTTACTGCTTGATTTTGATCTTTTTTTATCTTTTTTATGTTTTTCAGAATCTTTGACTTTTTTAGAATCTTTTACCTTTCCTTTCTTTTCAACTCTACCCATTTTAATCTGTATTAATGATAAATAATTTACAAAACAAAAAACACAAAAACAAGAATATTTCTACACAGCTAGTAAAATAAATTAAAAAAAAAAAAATTAGAGAATTTCCGAAATAGGAAACTGTGCGGCGCTGTGCGGCAATTTCTTCAAAAATGGAATTTTTTACTTGATTTTTGTTGATTTGATGGTTTTTTAGGAATATTAGGTATCGAATCATGTTTTTTATTATCTCCTATAACATATCCTTTAGAATCAGAACCGAAAACCTCATCGTTTACTTTAGTTTCATCTAAAACTGAATATAATTTCTTTTCATCATCGTTTTCTTCTTCGATTAATTCTTCATCTTTTTCTGTAATATATTCATCACCAATTGAATTAATTAATTGATCAGTTCCTTTAGCAGTATATTCTAATTGCATTTCTTCATCATCTGATTCATCGTCTGATTCTTCTTCTTCTTCATCTGATTCAGGTTCTAATTTACCAAATTTACTTCTATCAATTGGTTCACCTAAATTAATAATTTCATTATTATTATTATTTTCTTTAAATTTAATTGAACCATCATTTTCAATTTTCATATTTGGATAACTTGGAGGAGGTCCAATTAATTTCATTCTTTCAAACCAAGGAGGAATTAAATTATTTTCATTCATACCTAAAGCTAATTTTAAATCATTTGATAATTGACCAGGAATTAAATTTAACATTTTATATTGATTCAGTTTATCTAATTGATCTAAACCTTCGAAATAAACTTGACCAAATTTTAATAATTCTGGTTTTAATTGAAATTTAAAAAATGCATTATATAATTTATTAAAATCAATATCTAATTGACCCATTTTTGGTTGAACTCTTTCTCTCATTCTTGTTTTTAAAGAATTTTTTGGATCTTCTTTATCTAATTCTTTTTCACCTGAAGTATCTCTCATTTCTAATATACCTGTATCTAAAATAAATTTTGGTAATTCAAATGGAAGTCTATCATAACTTTTTTTACTTGATAAAAAACCTTTTTTTTTATTCCAATGTTTAGGAATAGGAATTGAATTATGTAATGATTTTAAATATAAATAAAATCTTGGATCATTTGAATTTGATGAAGCTAAATCAACTAATTCAGGATGTGAAGATTCAGCTTTTAAATAAGATAATGGAATATAATATTTTTTTTTAAATTGTCTTTTTGAAAGTTGTTGGTCTTCATCATCATCATCGTCTAATTCATCATCAGATTCAGATTCAGAATTGTTTTCTTTATTTGATTCATTATCAGAATTCATTAATTCACCATTTGTATTTTCATCTTTAGTAGTAGTTTCCTTATTATCTTTCTGTGTGTCATCATTAAGTTGGAATTTAGAGAACACCTCTTTATAAGCTTGAAATGAAGGGTTATCTATGAGCGTATCATCAATTGATATTGTTTCCAATACTATTTCATCATTATTATCTTCATTATTAGCAACATCTTTAACTTTATCGTTAGTTATCGTCTGTTTCTTGTTCTTTTCCTGTTTGTGTAGTTTCTTCTGCTTTGCCCTTTCTCTCCTGAGCTGGTTCTTTGACTTGACAGCCATTATTAGGGTATTCTGTGATAAATAAGGTAAATTTACTAAAAAAACAGTAAAAAACAGTAATAAATTGGTAAAATTTAAAGAGCGAAAACAAAAATCAAAATCAACTTTTTTAACAACGACAAATTCAACAATTAACAACAATTAACACCATATAATGCCTGAAGACGACGTTCCACAGAGAGTCAAGTCTGTCTCGTCAACAAGCTCGAACCCACAACAGCCTCTAAACGTCCAAACCACAGCAGAAACGGACTTTAAACCAGCAAACACAGGTTTATCTTCAGATTTATCGATAAGTGAAATCACAGAAAGTATAACAGAGAAATTAAACCAAGTGTTAGTTCAATTAAATAAGAATGATAAAGAGATGACTGATATATTTGATAAGATTGAAGTTAAGTTGGATGGTTTAGAAAAGAAGGTGTAAAAATATGAAAAAAATATATATTAGTTGTTTTATACTTAATTACTTTTGCATTTGTTTTTGTTTTTCTCTTTCTCTTTTGGTTTTATATTTTAATTGTCATGGTGTTCTTAATAGTAATCCAGTAATATCAATAATCACTAATTTATCACTAATTCATCACTAATTCATCAATAGTTATTATTGTGTTTTATATTGAAAACGCGTAACAAAAACACCATTTAATACCTGTTTTTCTTCCTCTTCAAACCACCAATTAAGACCATGATAATTGGGTCTTTCACAGTGAATACTCTATCAGTGATACCCAAGACGGTGTCCAGCAACACAGCTTTAAAACTATTGAAAGTATCAACTTCTTCTCCTCCCGTATTTTTCAAATATCCAAGAATAAATGAAAGATTAATTAATACAATTGGTAATTCAATTAATGTTAATACTGCTATAAATGAAACAGATTTATCAAAACATATACCGATACTGGCAAATGATGATTCAAAAACAACAACAAAGAAGAAAACTACAGTAAAGAAAACAAAGACAAAGAAAACAACAAAGACAAAACCAATTAATAATAAAGAGATAAAAGTTATTGGAAATCCAAAATATAATGATATTGAATCATATTTAAATTATTCAAAATTAATCAAATTATCAAATAAAACAACTGTATTTCAAGGTAACTTATATGAAATGACAACATTAGAATTCTTAAGAAATAATTTTAAAATTTCAAGATTAATTCATCAAGGTGGTAAAAATGATAAAGGTATTGATATTAAAGCAACTTGGGATCCAATTTCAAATTTTAATAAATTAAATGATCAAAATTCAAAAGATGGTAAGATCTTTGAAACTGTTAATTCAATTAAAAGAATTAAACCAATTATATATAAAAAAAATTTTAAAAATATTAAATTATTTGTACAATGTAAATGTTATGAAAAGGCAAGAATTGATGCAAAAATGATTAGAGAAATAACAGGAACATTTAATCAAACAAATACTACTGGTTCAAATAACTTTTTAATGATTGTTACTCCAACTGGTTTTACAAGACAAGGTTTAATTGATTTTGATAAAAGTTTATTACCTTTAATATTTATAAAATTTTCAAAAAGTAAATTAAAAAATAAATCAAAAGATATTTATGATTTAAATAATTATAAATTTGGAAAATTTGAAAGTTTTTATTGTAATCCAATGTCAAATGCTTTATTAAAAGGTTTAGATTGGACTGAATTTATGAAATTATTAGTTACAAATCAAAAATAATTATAGAGACTATTTATTTTATGTATATTAGATTTTATATTAATATAAAAAACACTAACTAACTATATGGTTATGGTAATTTAGCTGCAATTCTACCTTCAGAAACACCAGGATAATCATTAATTCTTTTAACCCAATCATTTAACAATTCAAATCCTTCATCTTTTAAATTGAATTTAGGTGGTAACATACTATCAACATAACTTAAACAAGAAATATCAACAATTGATAAATGATCACCAATTAAAAATCCAGTATTATTTTTCTTCAATTGATTTTCTAAAATTGAAAAACAATTCTTAGTTAAATTTAAATAATGATTAATTGCTAATTCATTTTGTTTATCTTTCATAAAAAATCCCCAAAAATTTAAATTACTTCTAATTGGTGTTAATTCACTTGATGCAAATAATAACCATTTTAATTGTTCATAATATAATTCATGATTTAAATCATATGAAAATTCACGTTTTAAATCATATTTATTTGATAAATATAATAAAATAACACATGATTCATTAATAATTGTTTCTTTACCATTTAGATTAACATCAATTATAATTGGAATTTTACCAATTGGATTTAATTTTAAAAACCATGATTCTTTTTGTTCTTGTTTAATTAAATTCATTTTTTTTAAATAATATTTAATACCTAATAATTCTAAATACATTGTAATTTTTTCTCCATTTCCTGTATTTAATGCATAAACTTTTAAATATGGTGGTTTAATTTTAATAAATTCAGATTCAGATTTAACTATTTGATGATTAACCATTTTTAATTGATTTAATTTGATTTTTTTGGGAAATGCCATTAATTGAATTTAATTTAATTCAATTCATCTTATAGCATTGGAAACATAGAATTATGGGAAATTCAATGGTGTATTTATATTCTTTTTTCTTGATAAATGAAAATGGGAGTTCGGACTAATTATTTCGAGATGATGCAAGAATTAGTCCGAACCTATAATCACATTCAATTTTGATTTGTTGAAAGTGATTTTAACGACAATCAATGGGTTTCTCTAGAATAAATCATGCCACTTGATAGCCACTTGTGATTACTAATCAATGCCAATTGATAAATGGGAATTGCGTTGGAAACTTGTGGGTTTAAACTGAAGTTGTTGAAGTTGTTGGTGGTGAAACAATCCCGGACTGTAAGTTCTGCACGTGACCAAATTATATCCGAGTTATCGCCGAACAAGATCAATTATATCCGAAACATAACATTAACTTAACTATAATAAATCTAAAACATATAAAACTCTAGTATAAATAAAACCTATTCAAAGAACACCAAATTGTCTTAATAAAGGAGTTGGATCAGGTTTTCTACCTAAATATTTAGTTAATAACTCTAATTCATCTTCAGAAGCACCTTTTTTTAAAATTTTATTACAATAATCAGATTGATATTTAATAATTGGTAAATGTTTTTTGAATTTATTATAATAAATATCAGATGCATATGATTGAGACCATAAATAACTATAAAAACTTGATGAATAAGTACCTGTAAAATGTGGTACTAATGCAAAACCATTTGTATTAATACCTTCATCATCTTTCATCATAAACTCTCTTTTTGAATCATTCCATAATTGAACTACATCAATTGATTCATTAAAACCAACTGTATTTATCTTATAATCAAATGTACCTAATTGTATTTGCATTATAACTTGTCTAAATTTATCATATTTACCATTTTCAGAAATTGAATTAGCTAAATCAATTGAAATTTTTTCTTTAGTTTTATAATGTTCAGATAATAAATAAATTATATCTTTATCCCATGCAAAATATTCTAATAATTGTGATGGCATTTCAGCAAAATCAACTGGACTTGCATGACCATGAAATCTTGAATATTTTGTAACAGCAGTTAAATCATGAATTCCATGACCTAATTCATGCATAATTAAAACTATATCCCATTGATCTAATAATGTTGGTTTATCATCATCTTTTTTTGGTTTAACAAGAGGACATAATAGTGCAGTTGAAGGATATGATCTTTCTCCAGTTTCTAAATCTTGATAACCTCTTGAAATTGGGCAATCAACAAAATTAAAATATTTACCAGTTCTTTCATATAAATCAATGTATAAATAACCTAAAAATCTAGGTTCATTTTGATTATCTAAATTCCAAACTGAATATTGTTTAACATCATCTTCCCATGTACTATATAATTTATTATCTTTTAAAATTTCAATAAATTTAATATTAAATAAAGTTTCATAAAGTTTTAAAATTTTTTCAAGTGTTTCATTTAATGGGAAATATTCATTAACTTTAGTTAAATCAATTCCTGCTGATTTCTTTTTAAATTCAACTTCATAATACATATCCCAAAATTTAAATTTAGTATCATTATCATTATCATCATTTCCACTTTCTTTTAAAAGTGATTTTTTAAATTCCGTCAATTCAATTAATTGTTTTTCAACTGCTGATTTCAATTTAGGTGATAAATCATCATATAATTGTTTAACATTTTCAGGTTTTTGGGCCATCATTTCTTTTAAAATATATTCAGCATAATTGTTATATCCTAATAAATGAGCAAGTTGACTTTTTAATTTAACAATTTCAATTAATGAATCAACAACTTCAGGTAATCTATCTTCATTAGCAATATAAATTTGTTTTCTAATTTTTTCATTTTTAACTTTTCCTCTAACCATAGTATTATGTAATCTTAATACAATTTTATATTTAATAATTCCATCCTTGGTAACTTGTTCAAATTTATCAAGTCTAGTATCTGGAACACCATCTAATTCATCTTTTGTAAAATATAATGAAGTATCATTATTATTTCTTGCTTTATTAGCTTTATTATCTAATTCTTTAATTTTATTTTTTAAATCTTTAATTTTATTTTGAATTTCAATTGGTTTATCTAATCCACTTCTTTCATATTCGAAATTAATTTTTTCAAGAAATCTTTTAGTTTCATTATCAAACAAGGAATCTTTATTTAAAGAATCTAAATAAACTTTATGAATTGATTTATAAACATCTTTATTAAGAATTGATTCATTTCCATAATTTGTAATTGATTCAACTGAATTTTCAGCAGCAAGTCTAATTTCTTCAATTGGTGAAGCATCAGCATAAATTTGAATTAAATTATAAAAATCTCTTTTTTTAGTTAAAAATTTAACTAAAGGTTTAATAACATTATCAAAAGTTGATGAAGATTCATCAATTAATGATAATTGATTATCTAATTGTTTCCATTGATCAACTAAATCTTTAGCTATCTCTTTAAGTTGGTCAGGGGTATGATTGAAGGCAATTGGTGGCGAATTTGAAGGTGGATCAGGGAAAGTCATTGAAGATATTCAAATTGTGATGATTGTGATAAACTTGAAATCAGCAAATAGAAACATCTTTAAATAAAGCATTCGGAAAAATGAAAAAGAGAATGCAAAGCTATGATAGCTATCATCGTGCTTAATCTAAATAAAGATTGATATGATGATATCCATTTCTCAAGAAGGCTTTAATTAATTTGTTGTTTTATTAGTGGAAACTGTGGAAACCACTTGCAGAGTGCTCTCAACTTCGAGCGGGACTGAAACTTGAAGAGGGTGTGCACGTGATGGTATTCACTCGACACACGTGATCAGAGATTACACATGCAATAGATAAGACCAGCTTTCCATTAACAGCAAACGCCTTTTCGAATTTGAATATCATGATTTCTGGTTTATTGATTTAAACTGATTTGAAATTGACCAGAAATGGTAGACAAGAATATACGCTCAATATGGTAAAGCTGGATCAGCAATTACTCGAATTCTTGGAAATATTAAATGGTCTTCCACAAGAAGTACTCAATGAGATACTGGTTTCAGCAATTCTTTCATTTACAACTTTAAAAGAGAGAATTGAACTTATTAATTCAAATCAATATTTAGATTCTATTTTAATTGAAGTTTTTAGGCAAACAAACTTAAAGATATATCCTGGTCTTTATGATGACGAGAAATCGATTGTTGATGAATCTATATTTGCTGATCATAAGTACAATCATCGTTGGTTTTCAGAGAAGACTAATTATCTATCAATAGACTCAATTGAAGTTTTCAAGTTGCTTAAATTTCTTGAATTAAATTCAGGTCATATACAATCTCTATATTTCTATGATGAAGATCATATAAGTGCCCTACAAACATCTTCTTAAAATGAATTGAATTTAATATTAAGTCTTTCAAATCTTACTAAAAGTATTACTTGTTCATTTATTCAAGTTTCAAATTTTCGCCACATTATTAGAATTGAAAGTGGTATTACCAGAGAATCTCTTGGAATGGTTCTATCAAAGATCAAAATATGGCAAACATTGGAATCTGCATGGCCAATACAACCAATTAATGAAATTTATCGTTTTGAAAATTTAAAAGAATTAAAAATTACATTGTCTCATAATTCCACTAAATTTATAAAGGATGGAACTTTACTTTCATCTAAATTTCCAAATACACTTAAAACTATTCAATTTATTCTTTTAGAAGATATTTTAACTTATTCAGAGGATACACTCAGATCTTTTGCATTTATGGGTAAAACTTTAAAGAATGATTATAGTATAGATTTAGTAACTAAGATTCGGCGGGTTACTTCTAAAAGCTCTTCTGATATTGATTCTTATTTTAATAAATTGATTTTACTTGGTTCAACTCTCAGGTCTTTAGATTTAACGCTTCCCATTGAATATTTATTGCAATATGGCTTACAAGAATTTACAAAATTAATATCGATTGAATCATTATTCATTAGAACTGATCCAGATTCAGAGAATCAAATCAAAATGGTATATTTTTCTAATGCACATCTGCCAAACATAAAAACACTAAAACTTCAAAATGTTAATGTTGGATCATTATCTAATTTTTCAAATTTAAAAACTCTTACACTTCGAAGTTCTAACATTCATTTGGACTGTTTACAATCATTACCAAATTCTATTCAAAACTTAAGTTTTTCCCTTTGTGGATTTCCTTCAAATAAATCATATGTTGTGAAACTACCCACAAATTTAACTTCATTTTCTTTTTTTCCTCCATCCAAATTAGAAACATTAAATGACATTAACTATAAAACCTCTTTTCCAGATTTTTTGTATGATTTTACTCAATTAAAATCAATTGATTTTTCTTTCACTCATAATATTCAAGAGTCGCAATCTTTCATTGATTCATTACCTGCTTCAGTTGTCTCTTTGACGCTTTCTCATATCTTTCAACCTCAGTTTGAAATTGATTTTTTATCTATGATAAACTTAACTAGACTTTTCACTGAATATAATGGTTATTTAACAACATATTTTAAACTTAATAAGTTACCATTAAGTTTAGAAGATGTACAAGCATGGATTCCAGTTCAAGCTCCTATAGATCTAACTTTTCCAAATTTAAGAAAAATCAAGTTTGATTTATGTGATTTTGATCATATTAATTCAATTAATTCAATTATTGAAAGTATGTCTGATCATTTTCCAAATTTATTAAGTCTCGGTATTCTAATTCCTTATAACGATTTACATATTAAAGTTTTTAAATTTCCAAGATTAAAAGAATTGAAGTTATACTTTGGTGATAAAACATATATAAATGAATGGGATAATCAATCTAGCAAATTACCTTCTGAATTTGTTTATCCTAGTTCAATTGATTTACAAATTGATGATGAATTACCAAGAAATTTATTAAGTTTTAAAATATTAGAATTATTATTTATTAAAAGTACTCATCAAAATGATCGAATGTTAGCATTTAGTAGCATACGTAATTTTGATATTTCAATAACTAAAGTGCATTTAAAAGTTGGAAAGTTGAATGATGTTGTTAAAGATTGTGGAATTTTAGATTGTGTTACTGATGTCACATTAGTTTGAGTAAATATTTAAATAGTTGTAATAGTTT
The DNA here is from genome assembly GCA_030572235.1 of Ambrosiozyma kamigamensis. Taxonomy (NCBI): domain Eukaryota; kingdom Fungi; phylum Ascomycota; class Pichiomycetes; order Pichiales; family Pichiaceae; genus Ambrosiozyma; species Ambrosiozyma kamigamensis. Next base: position 27,807 of record JAJLZM010000003.1, on the reverse strand, counting down.
TATAATATTAAAAGTACAATTCAGTCCAATTCAATCCAATCAAAATATGCGTATTCACGTGCTACCATCCTTTTTAGCCAAGTTAGGAAGGTGCGAAATTGATAATTACAACATTTTCGCTGTCGTGGGCAGAGCAACTTTTCTGGCTCTCCTAGATTTTTTGAAGAAATTTGAAATATACGAACTGGTAGTTCATCATGAAACATCAATATGTAAAGACTTTCATATGCATTGCAAATTTGTGTGTGGAGTTATTCCATAAAATGTACCACGACAGTCAAAATGTTGTAGCAAAGTTCCAAAATCCAGTTTTTGTGAACGCTTTTCAGTTTTTTATCGGAATATCAGTATATTGGTGCATGGAAGAGTTACTGTTCCGATACACATCCTGGCATAGGATGTGAAATCTGGCTAAATTCGGATACGATTAATTTGATTTTTAAAAGAAAGATGGCTGAAAAGCTGAAAAAAGTTGATTTTTAAATTTTTGATTCTGATAAATTAGACAAGAATGAAGTCATTCGGCTATCACAGAGAAACAACTCACACTTGATGGTTAAGCTAGATGATCAATTACTTGAATTTATTGCAATATCAAATGGTCTTTCACAAGATGTACTCAAAGCTATTTTAGTTTCAGCAATTCACTCGTATACAACTCTAAAGGAGAGAATTGAACTTATTAATTCAAATCAATATTTGGATTCAATTTTGGTTGATCTCTTCAAACAAATGCATTTAACTATAGCCCCAACCTCTGACGAATGCTTCGATGATAGGAAAGGAGACAGTTCAGTTATTTATGATTCACAATATCCTACTGATGTTTTAAAATTGGATTCAATTGAGCTTTCTAAGGTTATTAAATTCATTGAATCAAAAGATGGCTATATGCAATCCCTATATTTTAGTGATAAACCTGACTTGTTTTTGTTTTGGCGTAATGTATCTGCTCTGGACATTGTTTCTGAAGATAATTTAGATTTAATACTTAGGCTCTCAAAAATTACCAAAAATGTTAATTGCATATTTCGTAATTATAGTTCAAGAAGACCTCATCAATCCAGTCAGAAAATTGAAAGTTCCATCAACAGAGTATCTATTAAAATGTTTTTATCAAATCTAATAAGATGGGAAGGAATGGACGATGCTTGGCCATTACAACCTGTGAATGAGATTTACTGTTTTAAAAACCTGAAAGAGCTAACTATTGTCATCTCCAATGAGTTTTCCAAATCTATCAAAGATAGAACCTTATTTTCTTTTGAGTTTCCAACTACACTTAAAAGAATTCAATTGAACCTTGATGGAAATATTTCAAGTTATTCGGATTATACATTGCAATGGTTTGGAACTATGGGTCAGTATTTAAAGGATGAGTTTAATATAGATCTAGTAAGTAAAACTAATAGAGTTGCTTGTGTGTACTCTTCTGCTGTCGCCTCTATTTTCAAAAAAATGATTCTACTTAGTTCAACTCTTAAGTCTTTATGGATTATGTTTCCCATTGAATATTTATTGCAATGTGACTTTCAAGAATTTACCAAACTAACATCAGTTCAATCATTAATTATTGAAGCTTCTACATATTTTAAGGATAAAGGCAAAATGGTTTCTTTTTCTAATGTTCAACTACCAAATATAAAATCACTAAAACTTGAGTGGCTAAATGTTGGATCATTATCAGGATTTCCAAATTTAAATACACTTGAATTTTATAATTCTAATATCCATTCCAACTGTTTACGATCATTACCTGATTCCATTACGAAGTTAAAATTTACTGATTGTGGATTTCCTTCAATTGGGTGTGGGGACTCATCTCTCAAACTGTCTATGAATTTAACATGCCTTGAATTTAGTTTTACCATTAGGTTAGATCTGGTTGACTATCAAATGCCTTTTCCATATATTTACTATAATAATTTTTGTCGATTGAGATCTGTTACTGTAAAGTGTTTAGGTTCTTTCAAAATATTTCAATCTTTTATTAATTTATTGCCTGACTCTGTTACTTCTTTGCATATTCCCAATTTGAAAGGGCCTTTTTCTGAAATAAATTTTACATCGATGGACAACTTAACCAAACTTCTTGGTGGTAGTTCAGCACAGATTGAGCTTAACAAATTACCATTAAATTTAGAGGAGGTTGAAGCTTGGATTACAGTTGAAACTCCCATAGATATAACCTTTTCAAATTTAAGAATCATTAAGTTTGATTTATCTGATTTAAATGTTAACCCAATTCTTGAAAGTATGTCTGGTCATTTTCCAAATTTATTAAGTCTTGGTATTCTTATTCCTTACAGAGATTTACATGTTAAAGTTTTCAAATTCCCAATATTAAAAGAATTGACATTATACTTTGGTGATAAAACAAGCAATTTTACAGATGAATTTGGTGACGATAAAAGCGATTTTGTTTATCCCAGCTCAATTAGCTTAGAAATTGATGATGAATTACCAAACAATTTATTAACTTTTAAAATACATGAACTAAGATATATTAAAGATTTTGGAAATGAAAGAAATTCTCTAATGAATGGAAATTATGATTTTGATATTTCTAGAACAAAACTACATTTAAAAGTTGGAAAAATTAATAATGTGGTTAGAGATTGTGGAATTTTGAATTATGTTACTGATGTTACATCAGTTTGAGTAAGTATTTAAATATTTAAATAATCTGTTTAATAGTACATAGTCAGAACCATTGTTTACGAACTTGGTGATAACAATCGATTAAAAGAAGGAAAACGAAATGTAGTAGTTATTGGGAAGATTTATTAGGACAGCTTAGTTTATAAGCTCAGATTTCTGGGGAGTTTAGGAATTTTCAGTATCATCACAGATTTCTGGAACATTGAATACTTTATCAGCTTAACAATTGGTTATAACCAGTTGTTTTCAGCAGGTTGATGGTGTATCTGTTGGTTGTAATCGTTATTACTAATCGTTTCCGCAAATGTGGTTGAGAAGAAAAAGAAGCCATACTTATCTCTCAATTATATAAATACCTCTTAAATTCTCCATTTATTCACAACTTCTTCTTTTCTTGAATAAACTCAATTACAACCAACTAGCATGTCTCTTAAAGCTCCTCTAATCAAATTAAACTCAGGTCATACAATTCCTCAATTAGGTCTTGGTGTTTATCAATCTCCAACTGATGTGATTACTGATATCGTTGTTAAAGCTTTAGAAATTGGTTATAGACATTTCGATTCTGCAATTGCTTATAAAAATGAACAAGAAGTCGTTGAAGGTATTGCTAAATGGATTTCAAAAGATCCAATTAATAATAAAAGATCTGATGTTTTTTATACAACAAAAATTTGGGATAGAAGTCATGGTTATGAATCAACAAAAATTGCAATTGAAGAATCATTAGAAAAAGCAAAATCAATTGATTATATTGATTTATTTTTAATTCATTCACCTCAATCAAATTATGAAAAAAGACATGGTACTTGGTTAGCTTTACAAGAAGCTGTTTTATCAGGTAAAGTTAAATCAATTGGTGTTTCAAATTATGGTATTAAACATATAAAAGAATTATTATCTTATCCTGATTTAAAAATCAAACCTGCAGTTAATCAAATTGAATTACATCCTTGGTTAGCTCGTACTGAATTAGTTGAATATTTAAAATCTCAAGATATTTATCCTGAAGCTTATAGTCCTTTAGCTAGAGGTTTAACAAGAAATCAAAAATTAAATGATCCATTAGTTACTGAATTAGCTAATAAATATAATATTTCAAATGCTCAAGTTTTAATTTCTTGGTCTTTACATCATGGTTTTATTCCATTACCAAAAACAATTACTGAATCAAGATTATTACCAAATTTTCAAAGTTTAGAAATTAAATTATCTGATGATGATTATAAAAGATTAGATCAATTGGATGAATACGGTGTCACTGGTTGGGATCCAACTGTTTATCCATTAGATGATGAAGAAAAGAAATAAGATTCAAGATTACATATTTATATACTTTTTTTAATACCTCTCTGCTCTTTTTGTTTTTACTTTTAAATATTACAATTTTACACTTTATAAAAAACATTCGAATAGAATAACACGATCAAATATACTTCAATTGAGTGAAAACATAGAGTAAATAAAGTCTACTTGTAATACACTATAATCAAACTTTTTAATAAATAATCAATAAACAAAATCTATTTTCATTTCTAAATAACTAAACAATTTTAAATATATAAACTAAATATAAACCAGTATATTCATAACAAAAATTACATATGTATTTATTGTGGAGCTTCTTTACCTTGAATAACTGCAGGAATAGCAGCAAATTTATCAGCCCAAGCACTTAATAATGGGAATTGTTTTAATTCTTCTTCTAATTTAGGAGGATAATTAAAATGAACATAAGGATAAATTGCAATATCAGCTAATGAAATTTGATCACCAACAAAATAACCAGTACCATTTCTTTTTAATTGTTCTTCTAAAACAGCAAATGATCTAACAACTTCATCTTTAAATTTTTTAATAATTTGTTCATCTTTAACTGGAGCAACATTTGAAAAATAACCTAAATTACCTTTTGCTGGAGCAAGACCAGAAACTTGAAATAATAACCATTCTAATTGTTCATAATAATAAGGTGATTCAATACCATAAGAAAATTTACGTTCCTTATCATATTTATCAGCAATATAAGTAATGATAGCAATAGATTCATTGATAACTGATCTTTTACCATTTTCATCAACATAACTAATTGATGGAATTTTACCATTTGCATTTAATGCTAAAAACCATGGTTCTTTTTGTTCTTTTTTTGAAAAATCAATTTTTTGTAAATAATAATCAACACCTAATAATGCTAATAAGATAGTTGCTTTTAAACCATTACCAGTATTAGCAGTATATAATTTTAAATAAGGAGCTTCAATCTTTTGATCTTCAGATGTAACAATGTGATGAACCATTTTTTTAGTATTAATTTAAATTTCAATTAATTCAATTGATGAAAAAATATGATAGATAACATGATTGAAAAATGTGAAATTTGGAGAAATAGTGGAGTATTTATAGACTTTCAGTAGTTTGGCGTTGCTAGTGGTAATTGTGGAGAGTTGGTTTGGTTTTGTTGATTTGATAACAGTAACGGTAAGCTGGTGGACGCCACACTTGCACTGTGTATGTTGCAACACGGAGTCGACTGTGTTTATGATGGTGTATACATAGTGTCAGTAGTGCCAATTGGGTGATTCTGAACTGTGATTGACCAATCCTTAAACTATGGGTGATTTACTGTGAAATGTGGTGGTTTCTGGTTTGTTTTCTTTAGTTTTTGTTCTCTTTTGGAGTTCGATCTTCGGTTCTGTTTTCGCTTATATCTATTTATTAGTTAAAGTATAACAAAAAACAACAAAAAAGGTATGTATAAATTAATGAAGCAAAGAAAATACAAATAATGCATGTAAAGGAAAAAAGTATAGAACTGAATAATACGAATTGAAAGTACAATAGTGCCAGTAATCTAACATTGGGTGAAAACAGGAGGTTTACCAGTAACCGTTTCTAATCTTTCAACTATAACAATTTTAGTAGTTGGAGAAAGCAAATTTATTTCTAATTTATTATTATTATTGTAATACAATGGACTTGAGTTTCCAAAGTTATGATGATCTTCAAAAGATGATAACAATGAATTATCATTATAATATTTCTTCGTTTTTCGTAAATCTTCTTTTATTGGTGATTCTTCTTCTTCCACCTGTTCTTCTTCTTCTTCAATGATTGATTCTTGAATATCATCTTTATCATTCAATCTAGTGAAGCTTGTTGTGCTTGGATCAGCAATAAATGGATTTATTAGCGGAATTGATGGATTAACATCAACTTCTGCTGTTGCTATTTCAGTGCTAAATGGTGATGATGAAGCAACAGGTAATGTAGGACTACTATTTGACAAAACTGGACTACCTTTATAACTTAAACGTTTATTATTATTATTATGCTCTAATTTTGGTGTAATTGGTGAATGATAAGAATGTCCATGATTATTAATATTCTTGTAATTATAACTATGTTTAGCTAATGAAGGTGATCTATTAATAACTTTACTATCAAATTTTGAATCATCGATTTGACCAGTTAATAATTGATTCCAATTTTCTTGTAAATCTCTATTAATATTATTATCAATTGGAATACTTGAAACAATCGATCCAGTTGAAAGATATCTATGAACAGGTTCTAATTCAGGTGATGAATTTATTACCACTTCACTGTTATTTTCGTTATCAATTGTTCTATTTATTGGTGTTTCCATTGCTGATAAAACTTGTGATATTGGATTAATAAAAGGAACAATAATTTCTTCATCATAAACTAACATCCGATTTTTTCTAGCTAAATCTAATGGACCTTCATATGGATTTTTTAAAGTTTCAACAATATTAAAAGCTTGACCTTTTATAACTGCTAATTGTTTCCTAAACATTCTTTCTTTAAACCCAGGATCTCTACTAAACATTTCTCTTAATAATACAGTTGTATCCTCCCACCATTTAGTTGATGTTAATATTGAAAGAAAATGAGTTCTAGTTTTTTCAGAAAATGGTTGACCAATGATTGAAATTGGTAAAAATAACCAACCAAATGGAAATGATCTCCATTCATTTGGATGTTTCCAAGGAAATGATAATCCATTATCAATTGCACCTAATTTTATTTTAGGATCTTTTGGATCCGTCCAATCAATTTTTAACATCCAATTATCTAAACCTCTATCTGTATTTCTAATAAGAAAATCTAAAATAACTAATTTTTCAACTTCTTCTCTTAAACTCATAATTGTTTTAGGATTCCATTCAAATTTATGTTCGGGGTCATCATCATCATCATAATTTTTATGAGGAAAAATATAACCTTTTTCATCAGGTAAAGGATATTTATCAAAAAATTCATCTGCACCTTTATAACCTTTAATAAATAATTGAAATGAACCAATTTTAGTTCTAGGTTTATCAATTCCTTGAATTTTATTAGTAAATCTTTCCCATTTTGGATAATAAAATGAATCTGAAGATAATCCAACAGTATCAGTAAATGGAACAATAAAAGTTTGTAATTGTTTATCCAGTAAACTAGCAGCACTTTCAGATATATAACCAGTATTTGGAATTAAACATGATCTACCAAAGAAACAAGGGAAGAAATTTCTATGTATCCATTTAATCATTTTAGGTGATAGTGGACCATAAGGTTCTTCATCTTGAGGTTTAAAAACTCCTATAATTTCATATGATTTATTATAAATGAAATATGAACCTGAAGATCCAGCAGCAATCATTGTAGGTTTTATATTATGTTCTTCAATTGCTGATTTACAATCATTGACTAAACTTTGAAATTGATCTTGTGTAATTGGACCTGAATTAATAAATCCATTTGGAGGTAAATTTGTTAAAGGTTGAATATCTGGTGGAGCTCTAAAAACTGAATATTGAATTTCTGTAGCTTTAGGAATAGCATGTTTAGATCTAAATAATAAATTAGCAGGTAATTTATAAATCTCTTTTGTCCATTTACCAATTGTATCAAAAGTATCATTGAATTGTTCAGAATAAGAACGTTTAGTTTTAATAATTGGATATTGTTTTTTATATTGAGAAGGAAGTGATGATGTTGAAAAATGAGCTAATAAAGGTGTTGTTTCATCAGTAAGTCTAAGGCTCAGAGTGTGGTTATTGGATGTTGTTGATGTATTTGTGAAAGGATAGAGAGGCATTTCAACTTGCCTTGGTTGAGTTGTGATAAGTCTTGCATTATCATCAGGAAGGATGGTCATAGTAATTGTAAGGGAAGATGTTCTTGGAAACTCTTCTTTTCTACTATCAATGAATATGGAAGCATGAAAAGTTGTCAAAAAAAGACCAATGATTACTATAGTTTGAAACAACCACAAAACATTGAGCATTGTTGCTCTTCTGATAACATCGGTTGTGATATTCGGACGTGTTTTGTTTCCGGATTGTCGACCTGACAAGCGTCGACCGTCGCGTCTTATCTCCGGCGCTGCGGCTCACCCAACAAGAAATCCGAATCCGATATCTCAGTCAATGATGTGATTCGTATTTTTCAATTTTCTCCAAAATTTACACCTATTTTCATTGGATTTTTCACTGGATTTTCCACAAAAACATGCAATTACTATGACAGTAAAACTATTTGAAGAGTTACCTGATCAAATCTTATCAAAAGTTATTTCTTATTTACCTCAACAATCTAAAATTAATTTGTTATATACAAATTATAAATTTTATACATTAGTTCAACCAATACTTTATAAAAATTTAGTATTTGCAAAGACAACATTATTAGAATCTGATTCAATATTTTTAAATTCAAATTTTACAATTATTGGAATTGCTAAAAATCCATTAGTTAATTTACAAAAAAATCAATTAATTTATGAAACTAGACAAGAAGTTTTATTACAATCATTTACATTTAATTTTGAATTATTAAATTTTGTTGAAAATATATTAATTATTGGAAATTCAAATGAAAATGATCAAACAAGTTTTATTTTAGATGATTTATTAAATATTTTAAAAAATAAATGTATTAATTTAAAAAAATTTGAAATTTTAAATAATAGACATACAATTAAATTATCAATTAATGAATATAAAAATTTAAAAAATTTGGAAACTTTTGATTTATATGATTTAAATGATTTAAATAATTTACAATTATCTACAAAAGAACTTGTTATTCATACATTAAATAAAAATAAATTTCAATTAACTATACCAAAATTTGAATTAATGAAATTATTATATAATTTAAATTCAATTACATTTACAAATGAATCTGCAACAATTGGATTTTTAAATTTATTATTAGAAGAATTAAAACCAAAAGAAAAATTAAAATTAAAATCATTAAAAATTTATCATTATCATGGTTTTAATGATTATAATTTAATTTGTAGACATTTAAATGAAAATTTTTTAACAATTTTAGATTATTCAATTTTAACAAAACTTGAAATTTTTTTAGGTTGTGATAATATGGCATGTGATTGTTTACATGATTTTTTATTAGAACATTTAATTAAAAAACCAATAATTAATTTAAAAAAATTAGCAATAATTCAACATACTGAACATAGAGATCATAATTATTCAGAAAAATTTGATTTTTGTATTTGTAAATTTTTAAAAAATTTACCAAATAAAGAAAATTTAAATTATTTATCAATACGACATACACCACCTGAAGATTTTAATATTGGTAATGGTTTTGAAGGTAATTATATTAAAAGAAGAGATTTATATTCAGATGTATTGCCTAATTTAATTGGTTTAAAAACATTAGTTGTACCACATTTTTTAGAAACTCTTGCATGTTATGAACAATTAATGTCTGATTTAATTTGGAATGGATGTACATGTGAACATTGTACTCAATATTTTAGATTATTTGATGATTATTTAATGAGTCATCAATATTATGATAGTTTAGTTGGATATACAAGAGATGTTACAGCACCGATGTTATTTGGACCAGCTGGATTTGTTTTATCACAAAGATTAGTTAAAGATCATGATTTAGATAATTTATTAAATTATCCATTATTTCAAAGATCATGGGATTTTCATACTTCATCATTTGTTAATATTTCACATGGAGGATTATTTGTTAAAGATGAAGATTGTCAATTTAATGAAAGTTGTTTTAATCCATTATGTACATGTTTATCACATTTTTTAAAAGAATATGTTTTACCAATTTCTGAATTTGTTGGTGAATCATTAGAAGAAGTTTGTTTAAGTGGAGTTGTGTTTTGGAAAGTTAATGAAGGTAAAAATACTACTTGGAAGTGTATTTATGAGTAATTAACTAATTATAATCCTGTTTATATTTCATTTTTATTATCATTTGTGTCATTGAACTTTTAGTAAGTTCAGTCATATTTATTATTATTTTATCCATTTATTTAATTTACTCTTAATTTATAATTTATAATTAATAATATAGCTATAATTATTATGTATTTCTCATATAGTCAAAACCATGCACTAGGAGATGGACGCTGAATTAATAGGATGGTTGTCCAATTAATAGGATGGACTTTTAGTCACGTGATCCTTAACTTAGCAGGTCACGTGATTATCACGTGCTCAACACATAGTTAAGGATCAAGCGACCAAACGGCCAAATCACTAATTAGGCGTCCATCTTTTTAATTAGAAGTCCATTTCCTAGTGCTTGATTTTGACTATATGATCGAAGGGTGAATTACATACATAAAAAGACACTGATAATTATATCATCAAATTAAATTACGCTAAACGTTTGTTGAGAAATATCCAGCAACGTACGTTAACTTCATATTCTCTTCTTCTTCTAATTCTTTCCTCTGTAAATAGTTTCCTTTCAACCGATCACAGTTTTTATATAGGAAGTTCTCTTAATTCCTTGTACCTGAAAAGTTGAATGTTGAAATGACTCCATCTCGCCTCGGCGCCGCACAGATACAGCCGTAAGGGTCCAAATTAAATTATAAAGTTTATCCGGCAACTAATCCGGCTATCTGCACTTTGGCCAAAATCTTTTACTCCACGGACCACGGTGCAGAGCTGCCACTAACGTTGTATCCTCTGGATTATAATTGTGTAACTTCTTAATATATAACTAATTGTACAGAGTATAGTTAATTACAACCACTTTCAACTGTACTCATTTTAATCTGAAGAAGAGGTAGTGCGGATGCCAATTAATATCATTTATTTCCCCAGATTTAAGATTTTTTGCCAATTGTTCAATTATTGTTGCGTACGTCCGTGAATTTCTCCCCCATTTTCTAAGAATTCCTTTAAAACTGGCAGTTTCCTTTAGCTAACAAGAATCTTTTCACTTGATGGTATTCTTGATGATCCTAGTTCCAACTCTGTCTTTTTGTGTTTTAATAGCAGCTACGAGTTGTGAGTTATAGTGGAAAATACAACACAATGAACTTTGATCCCACCAAGTAAAATTAATGGGCCGGAACTATTTTTTCTTTTTTAATTCTTGGAAAATTTTAAATTTTATAAATTTAAATTTGAAAATAAATTGCTCTAAAACGTATCAAAATCAGTGTAGTATACCATATAAAGAAGTAACTCATCGATTGATTCATAAATTAATTGGCTGTATATATTGTAAAGAAGGTCGTTGTGGAGGGTGAATAGTATTAAAAGGGCTGATATTAATCATGGTCACCTTCTCCACACTTTTTTATCTCTTTATCTTATAACAAATACATACTTCTTTTTAGGCAAGCTTTCAATCGTGAATAAAGCATACACATTGATACACACTGATACACTCATAATCACACATATACATCTAGTTATACTATACTTCTATCCATCAAAGCCATACTCAACTGTCGTTGTCGTCGGCTAGTCAATTGAATCATCTTAAAAACTGACTCACAACTCCGCTCCGTTATATACGCACCTTTTGCATCCCTTTTGCCCATCTCTAACAGATCTTCGAGTATTTCCAATTTCTATCAATTAATTTTGCATGACATTCCTACAATACAATGGTATAAATACCTGAACTTTCCCACTTAAATGACTATATTCAACACTAGAAAAAATGAATTACTCTAAATCATTTCAAAAATGGATAATAGATCTGAAGCTTCAAGTGTTGCTTCTTTACGTAAAGAACAATTCAATAATATGCCAGTTAGAGAAGCTGCTATTGCTCCTGAAATTACATTATCAATCATTGGTAAATATTTTGCAAATAGAATACCATCTTTAGCTCATTTACCAATGTTACAAAAAGAACATTCTGGTAAATCATTACATTTAATTAGTGCAATTAAAGCAATGAATAGATCTCATTGGAATAAATATTTACATGGATTTTGTGCTTGGACAGTTGATGCAATGGATTTTTTTTGTGTTTCTGTTTCTGCAAGTCAAATTGCTGATACTTTAAATTGTGATGTTACTAGTATAACTTGGGGTTTAACACTTGTTTTAATGTTACGTTCTGTTGGTGCTGTTATATTTGGTTATTTAGCTGATAAATATGGTAGAAAATGGCCTTTAATTATTTGTTATGCTTTATTTGTTGCTTTAGAAATTGGTACTGGTTTTGCTCAAACTTTAAAACAATTCTTAGCAGTTAGAGCTTTATTTGGTATTGCAATGGGTGGTGAATATGGTCTGGCTTCTTCAACTGCTTTTGAAGATTTACCACAAGAATCAAGAGGTATTGCAGCTGGTTTTTTTTTACCTGGTTATAATTTTGGTTATATTTTAGCATCAATTTTTTATAGAGCATTTCAAACAACTGAAAAAGATTGGAGATCATTATTTTGGTTTAGTTCTGGTCCTGCAGTTTTATTAATTATTTGGAGATTATGTTTTGATGAATTAGATTATTTTAAAGAATTAAAAAATGCAAGAGATTTACATAATCAAAGAGTTGAAGAAGCTAGAAATGCTGGTATAAATACTGAAGAAGAACAATTAGATAAAATTACAATTTGGTCTGAATTAAAAAGATCTTTTAAAACTGAATGGCCTTTATTAGTTTATTTAATTTTTATGATGTCTGGTTTTAATTTTATGTCTCATGGTTCACAAGATTTATTTCCAACTTATTTAAAAAAACAATTAGATTTATCATCAAATGCAATTACTGTTACTACAGTTGTTGTTAATTTAGGTGCAATGTTAGGTGGATTATTTTGGGGTCAAGTTTCTGAACTTATAGGTAGAAGATTAGCAACAATGTGTTGTTGTATTTGGGGTGGTGCATTCATATATGGTACATTTTTTAAACATAATGAAAGTAGTGTTATTGGATTTGGATTTTTCTTACAATTTGCAGTTATGGGAGGATGGGGTATTGCAGCAATTCATTTAACAGAATTATGTTCAAGATCATCATTAAGAACAATGATTTCAGGTACAGCATATCAATTAGGTAATTTAGCATCATCAGCTTCAAGTACAATTGAAGCTAAAATAGGAGCTAGATTTCCATTAGAAGAACAAGGATCAGGAGTTTATGATTATGGTAAAGTTATGGCAATTTTTATGGGATGTGTTTTTGGATATTTATTAATAATTATGCTATTAGGACCAGAAAGATTTCATGAAGAAATTAAAACAGATTTTATGTTGAATGAACAAGATATTGATGAAGAATTTGGATATGATCAAGTTTTAAATCCTGTTCCACATTCTAAATTAGATGAAAAATTAATTGATGCTATTCATAGAGAACATGCTTATGAAGAAAATAAAAATAAAAATCATTTAGAAACTGTTTGAAACAAATTGATTTTGTTTTATATTTTCTTAATTTTAATTGGTTTCAGTTCTTTTTTATATTTTAATTTGTGTATTTTCTCTTCTTCTTTTACTAATAAATTAAGATAATTGTCTTTCACCCACACACCAGCAGTGGATGTCTACGGGCTGGCTTTCTTGTAGACAACGCCTAAAATGTTGGGATCTCGTTGTCGAGCTCGTCGACAGTATCCCAACATGGCTCGTTTTGAACATCAGAACATCCAATCACAGGTTCTGAGGACCGTCTATGGATTACGTAGCTAGAGGTCTTGGTCTTGGTAAACTATAGACGTGGGTGGTGTGAAATTATGAATTTATGAAGGAATAGTAATCAAAAATACATTGTGTTTTCAAGGATCAAGACGTCGTATATAAAACAAGATCTCTCTAGATCTTATTGATAAGGAAACAGAAAATACAGCGATGGAGGGACAAACAGCAATTCAAAGAGTGGAATTGATGGAATTGAACCTTGATTTGATGAATTGATTAATTGATTAATTGATTGATTATTGATTGATTATTGGTGATATAATTTATCATATAAATCATTAAATCAAAGTCACAACGTGTGTGATTGTAAAATCTAATTTTAACGCCAATTAAATCATTTTTTGCCCTTAAAAGGACCCTAAGGTCCCCTAACATTAAGTTGACATGGTCACACCACCCTTCGTATCCTTTTCAAATCAAATATATACAAGTAATACCCTATACTTTGATATCATATTAGTTAAATTCAACAATAAATTGTACGTAATAACTGTTTGATTTAATCAAATTTTCGTTCAGCGCAATTCCCTAAATAAAAACCATTTTCCTGTTTTTTTTTCACCTTCTTTTTTCCTGATTCCTATAGGTGTTTGATCTTCTACTCCTGTTACTTCATCTTAGCTAGTCTTCATAGCTTCCCTTTCTTCATTCCATCATCTATCTATCTGTTTCACCTGTTGGTGACTACTCTTTTTTAAATTATCATCCCCTTCTCGTTCCCAACAATTTCTTTTTAATTAGATTTTGTTTTATTTGAATTCATACAATTCTTCTTCATTTAGTTAAATTTTACATATCGATTCATAATGTCTGCTGTTACCGTCACTGGTGCTTCTGATAACAATGGTTCATCAGCTACAACTACAACTACAACTACTCAAAGAAGAGGTAATATCGGTGGTTTTAAACAATTAACTAAAGGTTTAACTGCAATTAATACTGTTGGTGATGAATTTAAAGCTCCTGATTATGCTATTAAAGAAATTTTACAAGCTATTCCAAGTGAATGTTATCAAAGAAGATTAACTACATCTTTCTATTATGTCTTTAGAGATATTGCTGTTGTTGCTGCTTTCATGTATATTGGTAATACTTTTATTCCAATGGTTCCAAATACTTTTGTTAGAGGTTTATTATGGTTATCTTATGCAATTATTATGTCTTTACCTTATACTGGTATATGGGTTCTGGCTCATGAATGTGGTCATCAAGCTTTCTCTGATTATGGTTGGGTTAATGATGCTGTTGGTTGGGTTTTACATTCATATTTAGGTGTTCCTTATTTCTCATGGAAATATACTCATGGTAAACATCATAAAGCTACTGGTAATATTGAAAGAGATATGGTTTTCTTACCAAGAACTAAAGAAGAATTTGTTCAAGATAGACATATTGAAGGTATTTCATTAGAAGAATTATGTGCTGATTCTCCAATTGCTACTTTATATTCTTTAATCTTACAACAATTTGGTGGTTGGTGGGCCCATTTAGCTATTAATGTTACAGGTCAAGAATATGAAGGTCAATCTGGTTTACAAGTTTCTCATTTCAATCCAACTGCTCCTCTTTTTGAAAAGAAAGATTATTGGTTTATTGTTTTATCTGATATTGGTGTTTTAACTCAATTATTTGTTGTTTATGAATGGGTTCAACATTTAGGTGCTTTTAATTGTTTTATTAATTGGTTCTTACCTTATGTTTTCACTAATCATTGGTTAGTTTTCATTACTTATTTACAACATACTGATATCACTTTACCACATTATACTAATAATGAATGGAATTTTGCTAGAGGTGCTGCAGCTACAATTGATAGAGAATTTGGTTTTGTTGGTTGGTTTTTCTTCCATGATATCATTGAAACTCATGTTTTACATCATTATGTTTCTAGAATTCCATTTTATAATGCTAGATTAGCATCTGAAAAGATTAAGGAAGTTATGGGTGAACATTATAGACATTCTGATCAAAATATGTGGGAAACTTTATGGCAATCTGCTAGAATGTGTCAATTTGTTGAAGGTGATAATGGTGTTTTAATGTATAGAAATATTAATGGACAAGGTGTTAAACCAAGTTTATAATTTTGATGATAATGATATTACACTATTTAATTATATCTGAAATTCTAAATTGACTTTCTTTTTTTATTTAGTTTGTTTTTGTTTTTTTCTCACATCATTATTAAGTGTTCATGTTCATTTTTTACTACCACTTGTTAACATTTTTATTATTATTATTATATTATTATCATTATTTTATTATTATTATTCTTTCATATTTGCAAAATTTGTTATTGAAGGGAGTTCATTGTTGTTGTTTTTTATTTTATTTTATTTTGAATATTTATTAGAAACTTTTCATAATTAAAGTTGATTTTATACCTTCTTCTTTCTTCATCATCTGAATTTCATTGTTTTTTATTTTTTTTGTACATAAATTCACATTTTTTCATTTATATGGGTTCTTTCTATTATTATTATTATTATTATATGTTTTATGCTTGTCTTTTTTTTTCTTTTTCGTATTCTCCTTTACTTTGATTTATTGAACATTTTATTAGTACTATAGTACAATTTAAAAATCTGTACGAGTTATTCGTTATTTATACAAGTTAACTAAGGGCCGTGGCTGCGGACCAAAAAATCAACAACAAATTGTAATATTGTTCAGAACAGTTGTAAAATGTATGTTATGTCCATCAATATCATATACAGTACTATACCTTAATAGATATTGTATTGATCTTAATAAATTCAATTAATGATTTAGTACGTTAGCTATATATATAGGCTTATAGCTTATAATTTACAGAAATGCATCTCCTTATTCTTCTAATTCCTGCATAATGCTGAATTTGAAGAATTTCAACTTTCAAGTCAATATTAATTTTTGTTATATTCACTGATTCTGAATTTTCTGAATTTTCTATAGATAATAGATCCTATACCCTATATTGGTGTTTTCTCTAGCTTATTCCTGTTGCTATTTTTGCTTCTTATCTGTCTCTTGGGTTTTTGGCTTTCTTCTAATCAACAAATATATTCACAATGTCTACTGTTACTGTTTCTGGTAGCCCTGATAACAACAGATCAGCCAATGGAGTCACTAGTACTACTACTCAAAGAAGAGGTAATATTGGTAGTTTTAAACAATCAACTAAAGGTTTAACTGCAATTAATACTATTGGTGATGAATTCAAGGCTCCTGATTATGCTATTAAAGAAATTTTGCAAGCTATTCCAAGTGAATGTTATCAAAGAAGATTAACTACATCTTTCTATTATGTCTTTAGAGATATTGCTGTTGTTGCTTCATTCATGTATATTGGTAATACTTTTATTCCAATGGTTCCAAATACATTTGTTAGAGGTTTATTATGGTTATCTTATGCAATTATTATGTCTTTACCTTATACTGGTATATGGGTTCTGGCTCATGAATGTGGTCATCAAGCTTTCTCTGATTATGGTTGGGTTAATGATGCTGTTGGTTGGATTTTACATTCATATTTAGGTGTTCCTTATTTCTCATGGAAATATACTCATGGTAAACATCATAAAGCTACTGGTAATATTGAAAAAGATATGGTTTTCCTTCCAAAAACTAAAGAAGAATTTGTTCATCATAGACATATTGAAGGAATTTCATTAGAAGAATTATGTGCTGATTCTCCAATTTCAAGTTTATATACTTTAATTTTACAACAATTTGGAGGTTGGTTAGCTCATATTACAATTAATGTTTCAGGACAAAAATATAAAGGTAAATCTGGTTTACAAGTTTCTCATTTTAATCCAACTGCTCCTCTTTTTGAAAAGAAAGATTATTGGTTTATTATTTTATCAGATATTGGTGTTTTAATTCAATTATTTGTTGTTTATGAATGGGTTCAACATTTAGGTGCTTTTAATTGTTTTATTAATTGGTTCTTACCATATATTTTTACTAATCATTGGTTGGTTTTCATTACTTATTTACAACATACTGATATTACTTTACCACATTATACTAATAATGAATGGAATTTTGCTAGAGGTGCTGCAGCTACAATTGATAGAGAATTTGGTTTTATTGGTTGGTTTTTCTTTCATGATATTATTGAAACACATGTTTTACATCATTATGTTTCTAGAATTCCATTTTATAATGCTAGATTAGCATCTGATAAGATTAAAGAAGTTATGGGTGAACATTATAGATATTCTGATCAAAGTATGTGGAAAGCTTTATGGCAAACAAATAGAATGTGTCAATTTGTTGATGGTGATAATGGTGTTTTAATGTATAGAAATATTAATGGAAGAGGAGTTAAACCAACTTTATAACTTTGATGAAGTCAAGTCATTACTACTGTACATATATCTGAAATTCCACTTTCCCCTATTTAACTCTATTTTTATTTATTTTTATTTATCATTATTCACAAATGTTTATTCATTATTATTAGAATTTATTACCATTATTAATTATAGTACTTTATATTTCTTTGGCATTTTTCTTTATTACTGTTATCTATACTCTTATTTATTGAACATTTATATTATTACTCTTTAAAAGCTGTAAATCTATGATATAATTGATATTACAAATTCAAGCCAGTCTTGCGATCTTAAAACGGATAAATTTTGAGATTCCTGGTAAGAGATAATCCATTTCGTAAAAGAACAACTCAATAAGCATCAATATGCTTGAACAAGTAATAAAACTAACTGATTTAGCAACTTTGGAACCTCCTTTAAGACATAGAGAACATTTAATGGAAAAATATTTTTCCAGAGATCTGAAATCTTAATTTTCAACTTCAGCAAGAGGACAACAAGAGGACAATTTTATAATTATAACGTAATTTGATGATTACTCTACAACCAAACATGATACGACTACACAATTAATATCAATCGGAAGGTAAATGAGCGATTAATATCGCCATCTACTTGAAATACTTGTAAATTTACTGGATTTCCCAAAATTTGGACGGAAACCTGAAATTTTACTACAAATGATAGCATCAAGTGACAAACTAGTGATGACAACACTCCAACAAGTGGTCCCTTGGCCCAGTTGGTTAAGGCATCGTGCTAATAACGCGGGGATCAGCAGTTCGATCCTGCTAGGGACCATCGGTTAAAACATCGACTTAAGTTGAACAATTTAATTCAAGTTGATATCTTTTTTTTTTTTTGAAAAAATATTGAAAATTTAAAATTGTAATATAATTTGATAAAAGAAATTAGAGTTAAAGGAGTCGAAGTTGCTGTTGTTGGGAAATTAATTTGAAAGGGGTTATAGAATGAAGTGGAGGTGAGATGAGAGTAAAATGATCAGTGAACCCAAAGGAACAAATGAATGAATGAATGAAATCAATGAATTGAAAGTGTGATTGAAGAAAGAGAAAGTAGAAGGAGAAGCAAGTTTACAATTAAGAGGAAATAAGTTCCTTTATATACATTTCAATTACTCAACGGCTTATCAAGTCACACAATTTTAAAGGAGTAATCGGCAGATGAGATATACAAGAATCAATCCAATATTCATCAATCTTTTAAATATTAGTAGTGATTAAGCTACAAATCAAAATCTATACATATCCAACTTGACCACTCAAGTCAAACAATATACAATTGTATATAAATTAGAACAAAAAAAACTGAAACAAAATATCTTATCTTTTCTTTTTAGTAAATCCATGAAACTTATGTGATTGAAATTTGAAAGCTTGTTTAATATTTAATTCATTACCATCATCATCAAGATGAACAATCTTAATTGGTTTATCTTTACCTTTTGTTTTACCTGATGATATCTCTTCTTGATTTTTCAATAATTTTAATGTTTCTGATAAACCTAATGATGAAGTCATCTTTGAAGCTGGATCATCATACAAAAATGTAGTTAAATTGGTTCTACTTGAATCATTATCTTCATTCTCTTTTGTATCATTGAAATCTTTAATTTCTTTTTCGTTTGTGATACCATCACCATTAGTTGTATGCTCAGGTTCATCAGTTGTTTTGATTCTATCAATAAATTCTAATTCTTCATTAATAATCAAATCACCAGTACTTGGTTTCTCACGATTGTATTCTTCTGGATCATCATCATCATTATTATTAATCAATTCTTCAATTTTTATAGTCTTTTGTTTATTACGTCTAGTAATAGCAATAAAGTTGGAAAGTTCATTATTATCATCTTCTAAATCATTATTAATCAATTTAACTTCCTTTAATTCTTTTGAATCTATTTCAACTTCTGGTCTTTCAGCTCTTTGTTTATTAATTTGAGATTTCTTTAATTTCTTAAATTGTTTCTTAGAAACTTTATGATAATCAGACTTTGAATCTGAATCACTATCATCATCATCATCATCAAATACAACTAATTTTCTTTTTCTTTTATCTTTCACAGGTTTATCTATCTTAGAAGAATTCACATTATTAATATCATTTATATTAAATGAACCTAATTTGATTTCAGATCTTTCATCATCATCATCATTTAACATAGCATTTTTAAATTCTTCTTCAACATCAATTCTTGTTTTCTTTGATTTTGATTTCAAATCTTCTTGAATTTTAAAACGTTCTTTTAATTCTTCATTTTCTAATTCATCTTCACTATCACTATCATCATCTTTATCTTTCAAAGTTAAAATAACAGCTTTTCCATCTTGTAATAATTCATTAATGTTAGATTGATCATGACCTATAACTAGACCTTCTAAATCATCAGGATTTGAATTTGTTGTTGATTTCTTAGATTTAGATTTAGATTTAGATTTTGTATTTGATTTTAATTTTAATTTTTTGGTTGTTGCTTGTTGTTTACCTAAACTTAATAACCATTCATCATCAGTTCTTGAATCATTTTTAGCTTGATCTAATAAAGTAACAGTTTCTTGTAATTTCTTTTTCTTTAAATCATCTTTAGTTTGTTGTAATCTTTCTTTTAATTTATCAATTTTATCAACTTTATCTTTCTTTGATTGTAATTTTTGATAATTTGAATATTCTACATCTTGTTTAAGTTCTATTTGATCATCATCTTCATCTGGAATTAAAGGTAATCCAACTTGAGCTCTTAATTTATTAGTTTCTTGTATAGAAAGTGAAGAATTATAACTTTTTGAATTTCCAGTTTTTTCAAAGTTCTTATTTGAAGGCAAAGATGAGCTCTGTGGATGATTTTTTTCAACACCTTTGTTGGGTATTGGAATTAATGGAAGGCCTACCTGTTGTCGAAGAACATTGGTCTCCTCTATACTGATTGATATCTCCATAGACGATGATTGGCACAACAGGAAGTGTAGTGATTTAAACCTTTAAGCTCTTTTTTAGGTACTTTGTTTACTGTTAGTTGTGCGTTACGAGCCCTCGCAAAAAAGTTCAACTTCGAAAAAAATTACAACAATTAACAAAACAACCCCTTCAACAACAACATCCTTTTAGTTGGTGTGTGTCAAACACCACAATTAACTTCACTGAAAGTTCATATATTGAACCTGTTTTGAATTCTTGACCAAAATAATTACAACAATTAACAACAACGCCTTCAATATTAGTTTTTCCCTCTTTATTACTGCAATACATGTTCTCTAATATGTACATTTAGTGAATTCTTCTGAGATACCATGGGATTATTCTCTTCTATAAGTTGTGCTTTTACTTACAATATTAAATGTCCTTTGACAAATTGAAAAAATATCTCTAAAAGATTCATCATTGTTTAATATAATTTGATTGTTTATTCCATAAATAGACTTGACAAGCACAGAAGGTAATCTTGTTAAATGTTGACTGAATTTTATAGATTGAGACAACAATCCTTTTAATTCTGCGTGTCAAACACCACAATTAACCTCACTTTTAATTGAAACTTCATATATTGAACCTGACCAAAATAATTTATTGAAGTTTGAATTTTAGCTTGAAAAATGCTCTATTTCATGAACTTTTGTTTATAAGGTTTAGAACTTGGTTTTGAACGCATGCCCAAACTATCTACATAATGGTTGGTTTACTAATTCTAACATGTCCTTTGATTAGCGGTTCTAAGCCTCTAACAAACATATCTCTTTTTTGTTAATGCGGTCTATCGGGATCTGTTTTCAATTGCCTGAAGGGGTTGGTGGAAGTCTTCCTTTTTGTTGTTGGATAAAAAACCACAATTTTCACAAGCACTGTTTGTTCCAGATCAGGTTAAAGTAAATAACAAAATAAGTAAATGCAAGTTTCACATACTCAGTTTCTACCAACTTCAGCTCCGTTACCTCAATTTGCACCTGCTTGAGCTCCACCACCTTCTTCATAGCTTCATAGAAGATATCATAGCTATCTTTATCTTTAATTATTTTATAAAGATCTAAACCTGGTTCCTGTAAGAGCATTATATCAAATTCTTGTTTTCTTAATAAATTTTCAACTATAGATCCTTTTCTTGGGCAATTTCAGCTCCACGACTTTCTTCACAAGCTTTAGATATTATGCTCTCTGAATTTGTTCAGGATTCATATGATTTCAACATGCTAGATGAATTATTTAGAAGTTTAAGATATCACTTGCATTTTTAACAATATTGGTTAATTGAAAATAATTAACTAAAAAAGATGATAAAATGAAATTGAAGTATTGACCTAATTAAACTTCAATTACTTACTATGAATACTTAAATCCTGCATTACCGAGGTATTCTACAACATCACCATATGAAGGAATTGCATCTGAAGAAGAACAACTAACTAAGAAAACGAATAAAGTGGAAATAAGTTGGAAAGTAGCGGCAAACATGATTTTTGATATATTAATATTTTCTTAAATCTAATAATTTAGAAACATCAGGATTAATTTGTTGACCATCAGAGAGCCATTGTTAATTAGACATGTATCTACCACCACGTCCACGTCTATTACGACCACCTCTACCTCTAACATTAAAGCTTCTTCTTTTATATTTAGAACTTCTGATCTTTATTTACACAAATTCATTTTTGATCATCTATAGTGGATTGAAAATATAAAACATCATCATCTCCAAATCAAATTACGTTTTAGGTAACGTTGTTGACCATCAGTTATTTGAAGAATTAAATTGTATTGGAGATAATTGATCTGATGAATAATCATTGTGAACTAAAACTCTTTTTTGCTTAAAACCTAAGCTTTCAACCCAATAATCGATTGTTTTCTTGTTGTGTTTGATGGTGTATTCTTTTGGGTATTGGAAATTGGAATTAACTATTTGATCATGGAAACATGTGCAAGAAAGTGAATGTTGTTCATCATAATTAAAGTGAAAATTATTTAAGAGTACACCCATCCATTTCAATTGTCAGTTGGTTGTTGTTGTTTCATAAAATTAGATTATACATATATCAATTATATATAATTAATGAATATTGAATCTAGAACTTGATATTGTTTTCTAGAATAAAGTTTAATTTTAATTTTTAAATTTATCGATGATGATCATTCAATTGTAAGGCAGATCAACTACATTAATGAATGAATGATGATTGTTTCATGAGCATTGGATACAATTTAATTTTGTTAATTTATTTATTTTGATATTGAATCACAAGTTAGTTTATAGGTAGTAAGGATATGATATACAGAACCAGTATAGTATATACCCTTATAATTGATATTTTGAGAGAATTAAAGATATTGAATATATTTTTCAATGGATATTGATGATGACTCTTGATGAGCCTTGGACTTTGGACTTTGGGCTTGGAAGAGCCTTAAATTAGGAGCCTCGGTTTACTTCTACTTAGTTATCAACTGATGACAATGTACGTAACAGTACGTTTCATTTAACTCAACAATATTGATACCAGTTATACATAATTAATGTGTATCATTTATATATCTTCTTTATATCAATTGAATGAATTTAATTTGAAAGAGTTTGATTGTTCTTCATCTACAGCTATAGTGATACTGTATGTAATTGATTTAATAATGATGATTGACAAGCTACAGTACGTATAACCATGGTTAATCTCATCGATCAGTTGTATTAACTCCTTAAAGGGGAATTATAAGCATATAGCATATAGCTATATAGCTTCAATTATATTATTAAAAGTTCAATAAAATTATTGAAATGATATACAATTGATAGCTAGAGCAATTAAATAAAGATATATGGTCCATATATGGATATCGATGATATCGATCGATGGAGCAGTTATACAGCTATGTAGCTAATGTATCAATTAATATACGTTTAACAGTTAATTTTATAGTTAATTACAGTTATATCAGCTTATAATTAATTATCATTGTTCAATTAATTATATTTTATTAAAAACTGTAGAATTTTTCGTTAAAAAACTTAAAAAAATATCAAGGGTTTTTTTTTAATAAATGTAATTTTAGATTATTAATTTTCCTAATTCAAGAGTAAAACAATTGGCAATATTGCTATATATCAAGACAAGATACAGTATTTCAAGTTTAATGATTCAACTTACCTACAGCTATAGCTAGTAAGTAATATCATAATATGTAATGAAATTGTTATTAAATAATCTCTTGATATATAGCTCTCCGATGAATCTGACGTGTCTTCATTGTTTCCTCTTCCGGTGAGTTGGAGTAACAGCTAGTTAGTTAGTTGGTTCTTCCTCCTCTTCAGGCTCTCTCTCTCCATGACTCCAGTAGTCCTCCTCAAGTTTTTATTAAATTTTATAGTTGAACCTGCCTCTGCAAACAATTGACCAGAACTGGGCAAACCGATATCCAATCAGTTTCGACAGTCTTTCCAATACCAGGTTTAACGGCTGGTGTCGCGTATTTCTTTTTGCGAGAAATTAATATTATTTCCATCGATCGAATCGAATCTGGCGAGTTTGTTCGCTCACGCCGTGCAACGGGATTCTTCCGATACAGGAATAGATCGAGATTACGTAACTGCATGGATTAAAGGTTTCGGTTGTCTGTTAAGAATAATTAAGTATACGTAGTTTCGACAAGTTAACCAGTAAAACACGATTTTAATTGAGTTTAATTGGGGGATTTAACAGACGAAAGTGATACAAGGAATTAAGACCACCCCGGAACTGGATCTCGCTAGCTCGCTAAATTTTCTTCCGCGCCTCTGGGTCATATCGAATTGTTCTATTATTTCGACCCATTAGCCTGGCAAAACTGATACAGCGCAATTGCCAAATTTATAAATTAAGAATCAAAAAGAATATAAAACGTCTAATCAAAGAACAACACGATATAAATATAAATATAACTAAATCATTTATATAAATATCAACCTACGGATAAAAAACACATTGATATTGAAATATTTGAAATAAAATAAAAACTCTCTTTTTCCCACTCAAATAATTAATAAAATATTTAATACAATTTTTACTGATTTTTACTTTCACAGTTCAGTTAATTCACTGTCTTATAACTCTGCCTCTATTAATTCAATTTATAAATAATTATAATATATAATTCATTCTGTTTCTCATATATTATAAGTAAATTCATATATTATAACAAATTATAACAATTAAATATACGTATAATCATATATTATAATGACAACTTCTACTCCTCCTATCACAAAACATAATCTACCAACTCGTGCAACTAAAGTGCTATCAATTCAATCTCATGTCGTTCATGGTTACGTTGGAAATAAAGCTTGTACTTTTCCTTTACAAACATTAAATTGGGATGTCGATATATTAAATTCTGTTAATTTTTCAAATCATACAGGTTATGGAAAATGGGAAGGTAATACTGTTAATGGATTATTTATTCAATCAATTTATGAAGGTTTAACAAACATTAATATGAATTATAATGCTTTATTAACTGGTTATATTCATGGTTCAAATTCTTTAAAATCTGTTGGTGATATTTGTATAAATTTAAAAAAAAAAAATCCAAATACTTTATGGGTTTTAGATCCAGTTATGGGTGATGAAGGTGAATTATATGTTTCAAAATCGGTTATACCAATTTATAGAGATATTTTAAAATCTGGTAAAGTTGATTTAATAACTCCAAATCAATTTGAATTAGAATTATTAATTGGTAATGAAATTAATGATTTATCAACTTTAAAAAATTCTTTAATTAGATTACATAAAGAATTTAATTTAAAACATATTGTTATATCTTCATTATCTTTAACTGATAATGAATTAGGAATAAATAATAATGACAACAACAAAACTGATAACAATGATCCAAATAACAATTCAAATAATAATAATAATAGATCTATTTATTGTTGTGTTTCTTCAATTGATTTACAACAACCTGTTATATTTCAAGTTAAAAAATTAAATTCTTATTTTACAGGTGTTGGTGATTTATTTTCTGCTTTATTAATGGATAGAATGTTTAAAACAAATGGTGATATTATATCTTCAACTAATCAAGTATTATCTGTTATATCAAAAGTTTTATTTATTACAAAATATTTATCATTTCAAAATTTAGGTAAAAATATTCAAGGTAAAATTGGGGATTTTGAAACTATGAAAGAATGTGAATTACGTATTGTTGAATGTAAAGATATTTATAATGATCAAGATGAATATTTAACTCCAATTTATATATGACATGACAAAACATTACATTCCATTAATCATTCAATTCAATTCAATTCAATTATTCTTTGTTTTTTTATTTTATTTTATTTTCTTTATTTATTTTAACATATTTAAAAGTTGTCGTCTAGAACTGTAACTTTTACAATCAAAAATCAATTTTCAATTCTATATTTCATTACTTTAAAAAAGAGTTTTGGCTTTTTTTGTGGTTTTATTCTTCTTACTTGTACTTATTATTATCATTTATCATTTATCATTTATTATTATTATAGAGAGTTTTTTTAAATCTATTTATTATTCATTCATTCATTCATTCATTCATTACACATACACATAATTTATTATTCTTAACTTATATTATATTTGTTGATTAAAATTGATTTTTCTTTTCTTTTCTTTTCTTTCTTTACAGCTCTTAAATTTGGTTCATTATAGCTATTACTTTTTTTATTATATGTTAATTATTTTCTTCATTTTTTGTTAGTACATTTGTGTTTCACTGTTTTTTTTGTTCCTGTTTTTTGTCTTTAATTGTCTTTTTGCTTTGATTTCTTAATTTAATATAATATAGTTAATATTTCGATATACTATACAACAAATGTTAAAGTGCACATTGATTGTAACTATAGTAAGAAATACTTCTCTAGCACTTGCTACCATAAATACTGAAATGAAATTGTATACTGTACAAACAGACAAATACATATGATTCTTATCTTCAATCTGAAATTGTTAATATACTATAGCTGTATATGGATATAATGATACAATTAAGAGAGTAAATTAATTAAGTTATGGATAATCATCTCACTTTAAGTCACTTAATTTTCCATATGTTTTTCCTAAAATATATTAAACTCAAACTTTATAGCATAGCATAGCAGAGCTATACCATGCTATAATTATAATTGGTTTATTTAGTTGAAAATTATAATTAAATTAAGTAATTGGATAAATTTATAAATTTATTTTTATTTAATATCTAAAATTCATATTAAGTGGGCTATGCATTGTGATATAAGTATACTTCTTCATAATAATTATAATATGATCATGTAAAACAACATATATATTATCAATGATCATTGATCAATATAGTATATTACTAGTTTACAATACAATTAATTCATAACAATAAAGAACACCCAGCTTTAATTAATAGAGAATTGTGCTCCCAATACTAAAAGAAGAATTCTTCTTTATCCCTCTGTAATTACTATAGTTATAACTTAATTAATTAGCTAGCTAGTTGAAGTTCTTCGATCTTCTTCTTTAATTTAATTATTTTATTATTTGGAATTACGTTTTTATACGTATTGCATATATGACATTATATGTTCTACTTTTAAAGCTTTAATTATAAGTTATAACATATAGCTGCATTTTTTATAATGAAATCTTTTAATTTGTGAACTTTTAATTTCTTTATATATATTAGAGAGATTAAGTCCGCGACACGAGCAAATCTCGTCATTTCAGTATCATAACTTTCGGACCTCTAATTCACTTCAAAACAATTTTTGATTTATATTTTTTAGTTTTATACAATTAGATAATTGATTAATCTTATCTTATATTTAAATTCTGTAAAAATACGAAGTTTGG